>VXAC01004349.1:42200-276327 GCA_013399225.1 Rhipidura dahli
CCCCCATTTAATGTATCTTTTTTCTTTCATACTTTTCCCCATGAGACCTCACAGAGGACTTCAGTGGCAGGAAAAAGCACAGTTATTGGTTGGGCTTGGTATAAGGTACATTTTGAACTTCTTTTCTCAGTTCTCTGCGTGTATGGGGCCTCAATCTGAAAGTCACACTGAGAAATGGCACTAGCAGCATTAGGTAACTGCTGAGATTTTTTTAACCTATAGTTTAAATTCTTTCTGTGCAAATTCTAGTTCTGAGCCCTTTTTTAAGGTATGTTCTTTTGATATTATGGTTCCTGACTTCCTTTATGAACACACTGGATTTCTCAGAATACCAGCAGAAAGAAACCAGTTCTTAAATTTTCCCAAGATTCACTGATGCGATCTTTCAGGTCCTTAATTATTTTGATTAATTGCTGTATGATTTCAAAATGTTTGCTAAATTAAACCTCTTGGGTTTTTTATGGAGTTTGCTTTTTTTAATGCCCAAATATTTTCTTACATGCATTATGTTGTCTTCTTCTTAATGTAGAGAAACTGATGTAATAGATCCTTCCAAGTTCAAATTTTCCCTGAACTACATAAGCAGTTTTTTAGTGGTGTTGGATCATGGTGACTGTTTAGTCAAACAGCTCATAAGCTTATCATCCTTCTGGCTGCTCTCCTTGAATATGGGATACATATTGTTGTATATCCCTGTTATAATGCTTCTCTTAGGGCACGGCAACAATTTCTGATGGCACAGGGCAGCATTGAGCACTGATGGATAATGCAATTTAAAAATATAATTTACAGCCAAATGAACGATTAGTATTTCCAGCAAGAAAGTTAAGACCATCATGAGTTTTGTCCGAGGAGTAACAGATAACTTTCCAAGACTTTTAAGGAAGGCTTTACATCTGTAAATTCTAGATGTATGTACAGTTTTGCCTGTGGGGCAAAATGTATGAAAACTAGAATTCAGATCAACCAGATCTCTGGTCTTAATCTAACTCAATACTCTGTCCACGTTGTCTTTTGCCTGGAGATGAAATCTCACCCCGTGTGCCCTTCAAGCTCTCCAAAACAATATCCTTCAATGAGTGTGGCTCTGAGCCTGAGCTAACAACCCTCATTCAGGAGTACACAGCCTGTGGTTGAGAGCTGCATCCACACAGCTGCACATACCACAACTGGCTGAAAGTAAGCAGAGAGAGCAGGTAGGATGTCAGCTTGTGAGAGATCAGTCAGACATCCCCTCACTCAGATTTAAGCATGAAAATAATTCCACTGAAGCAGCATGCGGCAATGAACAGATACTGTACCATCAGGAATATAGGTTTTGGGTGTTTATAGTGGTCATAAAGAGCATTAGACCCAATAAGGCCATTCTCCAGTGACTCCCTCATTTTGTTTGTGTAGCTTTTGCTCCTTCCTCCCCTTTTGTAAAAAAAACAAAAAACCAAAACCAAGCCTTTTTGCTGAAACTGCTTATTCTTCAAAAGGACAGATGAGATAAATATGTAATCAATACTTGGTTACTAGTCTCCCATCCAAATAAAGCCCCATATTCCCTATGTTACCAGAGTCTTGCTCAATCCTGGATCATAGTTTTTCTTGTTTCTCATGTTGATATGGAAATGCTGTGCTGAGAGGGGAAATTGTACTTGTTATCCATTATACAATATACATTGTATTTCATTTTTTTCCTACAGAATAGGAAAGATAGGTCACCTCACTGCTTTTGAGTTGCATAAAATGTGTGTGTGCAGTTTACCTTGCATAGCGTAGCCACTTAGCTGGGGACTTGGAGCTTGAAGAAAACCAGCCACATAGTGTCCTTGGGAGGAGGAAGGAAAGGAAGAGGTATCCTCAATTTCCTAATTGCTAGCAGATTGGAGCCTTGTTTTGACTAGAACTTACTTAGGAATAAAAAAACTTCATAACACACCTATCACCCAGTTTCTTCCCTACCCCACCTCCAAAGTACTCTAGTACTCTGAAAAAGCATGTTTTGTTTCCCAGGAAGAGTCTCCTGAGGAGATGTCACGTGTTTTGGTAGTTTGCAGGCAAGGAAGACACAAACTGAGTTTTCTGAGAAGAGCAGTAAAACAGGAAATAAAGCTGATGTGTTTTTATCTGCTGTCAGCTTTCAGGCTCTGTACTTGCCAAATCATCTTGTGTAAAGCTGGCAGGATATTTGATCAAATCTTCAAATTTAGAAATGCATTTTTATCAAAAGAACACATACAGACACAACAGGGTTTGGGGTTTTTTTGTCTGTAGACTAGAGCCTTTTAAATTTGTTAGTACTTTCTTCTCTATACATGTTGCTTAGAAAAAAGATCGTGTTGCTTTGCTGTTTTCTTGTGGCTGTGTGGTTTTGGACTCCACAAGAGGTAAAAGTGTTACTAATTTGTATTAGTGGTGTCATCGTGCCTTGGAACACAAAGTGTTGCAACATACAGTTAGTACTGGTGATTACATATAGTTGCTTTCTCGTCCCTGCTATGAATTAATTCATGTCCAGTGGTGGTATCAAGCATATAGATCTCAATGAGACCTTTAACTGGAGCTTATAGCTATGGTCATTCTTTATAATAATAGTGGGCAAGCTGAAAAGTGTAATATAAAAGAGCCTGTGAGAAAGAGTCCCAAGAATGTGGGCTAAGTTGTTAAGAAAAGGGGTGTGAAGACCTCCTGCCAAAATGTGATTGGCATGACAGCATTTTATCATCATCCCTGGCTCAGGTTCTGGTTCTTTAAAATGTTGCATGCCACTGAAAGCAAAGAACAAGAGATGTCAGTAGTTGTGTTAAAGTGGTGTTGAACTCAGGTGTTTCTTCTCAGCCACAGTCTGACTTACTGTTTTCTGTGTTTCTCTGGTGCTGTCGTGCTTGACTACACTGACTTGGGCAAATGGCTTTATTGCTGTTTCTTGGCTTTCTAAAGATATTGCCGTGGAGTTTGTAGCAGAAGATTGTGGGTGTTTAATAAACTTTGATCCAGACTCATGAAAAGTTACTAGCCTTTTCCTTCATGTTGTCTTTGTGAAGTTCCCTTCAGTACAAAGTGAGGGGAGAGCAGAACACTGTTTTCCAGCCAAAATGCCTCATGAAGCTGAGTTATTCCAAGTGGGCAGGTATTGAACACATTTTGAAAAACCAATATAATGAGGTATTTTTCTGTGCTCCTCTGGACACATTAAAAGTATGTCAGATAAGCACTGTCAGCTTCAGATTGTATTGTGCTTTGAAGTGTGAACATAAAGCTAATACACAAATTCGGTTTCTGATTTTTCCAGTTTAGTTTTACTTTGTGTAAGAAATGGGGATTGCATCACCTATTTATCAGATTTATCAAGTTTTGAACTAAATAAAAACAACCTGTATTCCTCGGCAAGATGCCTCCTAAAGACAGCGGCTTGATTCTTGGCATGTCAAAACAGAGTGCACCTACTCTGCTGCTCAGGTTTTCTTGCATATTTCATTTCCACATTTGAGTGACTACCTAACACATCTTGACTTTAATAAATATGCAAAGAAAATGAAGTGTTTGAAAAGTAACAGGCTTTTCTGTCTCATCTTTAAGCCTCAATTCAGCTTGATCAACACAGCAGTCAGATTATGCCAAATACTTGGGTGGAACTTGGCATTGATTGCTCCAGAGTATGTGTTGACTGTTGTGCATAGTGGTATATTACTGACTGTGGTGTACCAGCAGGCAGCTAGAATGCTGCATATTTGGTGTGTTTATTTGTATTTGTCCATGGATAAACTAAGGTGGAAGTTTTGTGTTGTTCTTTTTAAGTGATTATTTGGCAATGTTAGTACCACATTACTCTTCAGTTACAGTTTCTGTGGCCTTGTATAATTTATTTCTCACTTGGTTAGTGACAAAGGATGGAATTGTAAATGTTTATGGATGCTCACACAAGGAGAGGTTGGATAGCCGACAGGAACTGGAGCTGACCATGGTTTGATCTTACTGGAAGGTAAGATATTGTAGGGATAATTGCAAGGAGTAAACTTTAAATGCAGCAAGATCATATAACATATAACTAATTACTGCAGCTCATGGTTTTCTGTCTGCCTGGAGGAGGGGGAGGTATATTGAGAACTCAGTATTTTGAGAAAATGTACATGTTACTGAGATTTTTGGATGGAATAATTGCAAGGAGTAGAAATCTGTTCTGAACTAAACAAGGAGCTCTCCGAAACATCCAGATCTGATAGTGGTTTCTGTTTCCCTACTAGAAAGCTCAAAAATCTGATAAAAATTATGAAATTAATAATGATGTTCCATTAGCTGTACTTGGTAGAATTTTACTGTGCTAGTCTTTTATAACCTTTCTGCTCTGTTTTGCTTTCTGACACTTTTCATCTGTAAGCATATTTAATTCATAATGTTTTCAAGAATATTCTTTGGAAAAAAAACTACTGTGAATGTTTTTGATGTGGTAAACTTCCTGTCTTATCAAGAGAGCACTTTTGATGCTTTTGGGTGTGATTATTTTAACATGTTAAAACATAGCAACGTAGCATAAGTTGCTGCTACTTAAATGCACAAAGATTTTTTTTTTTTTTAACTTGAGGTCGAGAAAGCAGTGGTCTCTCCATGACTTTCTAGTCTTTTATCAACAGATCCTAAGCCAACTGCAGAGTTTTCCATGCTCTAAATTTCTCTTAGAGATGTAGAACCCAATTCCTAAGCAGACTCCCTCTGCTGAGCACCCTAAAATTCTGTGCTCTGCATATGGCAATGTTTCCTTTATCATAGGCATGCTGCTATGGAATCTGGGGGGCTGTTAGCCACAGGCACTGAAAGACCTCAGCCCCTTGTCTGAGGTGGGTAAGAGAACAAATGTGTCAATCCTAGCAAGGTTTGTGTAAGCACAGAATTGTGTTTAATTGGTGTCTCAGTAAAGCATAGACTGGATTCGCTGAGCTGTAGATCACGGTGCAGCAGAAGCCATGAGAATGAACTTCAGGGAGGCTTGTCCTGAATCATCTCTGAGTCCTGAAGTCCAGGCTCTGGGGCCACCTCTACTGACCTGTGCAGCCACTGCAGTGACCACACTGCACACTAATGTGGTACTATAGCTGTCTGTCGATTAAAATTGCCAACAGGAAGAGGGAAAACATATGAGAAGGAAGACCTAGTGTTATCAAGGCATCTACCAACTCTGAAGTAAGCTGTTTACATTTCATTATTCTCTTATTCTTTGCAAAAATGCACTCCTAAAGTAGTATATTCAGATGTATTATGATTCTCCATCCCTGATTCCTTATATTCCAGCAACTTTTTTTTTTTAATTGAAAAGAGGTAATTTGGGAGGTAAATTCTATAAAAACAGCAGCCTAATGGTCTACATGAAAAGCAGAAACACTATGAAAAATATAAATGAAAAAATCTTCAGTGGTTCATCATATACACAAACTGGTTTTCATCTTGCAACAGAAGTTGACTGAGCTTGTATTTCAAAAGTATTACACTTGAAGGTGGAAGTCTGGAAGCCTTATTTTTAGGGTAGCTCTTTTGTGTTCACTGGACCAAAAAAACATGTATTTTGAATGGATTAGGATAAAATGCTGATTTGAAAGACAGGAAGAAAAGCAAGGAAATGCCTGAATGTGACAGGCTGAGTTAGGGCTTTGTGTAAACTGCATTTTGAAAAGGTAGAGAAAGTGGGGGGGTATGGGGTTGGTGATAAAAAGCTAGGGGAAGGCCAGTTGGATTAGCTTAAATTCAAAACCTTGTGCCTGATGACAAACTAACCCAAAGTAAGCACCTGTATATGGATGCTGCTGGATAACTGTGTATTGTAGAATTTCTTGAGTTGTCTCTGAAGCATTGTCAGACACAGAACCAATACACTAATACAGTTCCCTGTGACAAGTGCTAAAGCATCTATGCATTTAAGAAGTTATGAAAAATGACTGACCATAGTTTTTATGATGGACATGTTAAAATGGTCTTACTGCAAAAAGCTTGCTCTGAAAATTAGGGATTGCATCATTTTTGGTGACTATAAATAGAGCAATAATGAGTCTTATTAATGAAACTCCTAGCCTCTTTCCTCATTATGAGGTCAGATAGGCTGAGTTTCAGTTATGGAACATAAAGATAATATTGGTGTCAACCAAGTGTCAGCAGACAAGTCCCCATGAAGCGCTGTGTCCTGAAGAGCAGACCTTGTCTGTGGATGAATAGCTGGGGATGCTGTGGTTCTCCTTTCATACTCATTGGTGCAACAAGGCATCTTTCTTCCTTCATTGCTTGTGTGCAGACAGGTTCCAGGGAAATAAAAATTAATTAGAACTCTTTTTGACTAGCATAGTATAAGAGTCAAAATTAGCAGTATTTTGGATAATTAGCTTTTATGCTAGAGAATTCCATGATTGCCTTTGGGAGACTGCTAGTTAGTAGAAACCTGTTAAATCCAAGTCTAGGTGCATAGATACTTTGTAGTCTCTTGGAAAATCAAAATGAAAATGTTTTAAAGGGTGTTTTATTAACGTGCTTCAGCTCAGAAATTATTTGGAAATTATTTTTCCCTGTCTGGGTGGTAATCCACTTGTTGCCTGTCATCAAATAGTTTGATGTTGATCAAATAGTTTGGGTTTGATTGTGGAAACACTCCTTGGAATCATGAATCAGCCAATGGACTACTTAGGTTCTTAGAGTTATGGCTGTGCATAAATAATGGCAGGATCAGCATCTGGCCCTGTGAATTCTTTAATAGAGAACCGTATTGTTATTTGTCTGTTAGCACTGTTTCGTAGTAAGGCTCTTCATTGCTATTTCCTCTGCATTGGAATATGCATAAGACTCCAAATTGTACGCAATGCCTATTATTATATATAAAAATAATGCATTCACAATGATATGAACACCTCTCACTTCCTGATTTATTTGTTCCTTACCAGCACTGGTGAGGTAGGAGAATGCTTAGATGACAGACAAAGAGCTGAAAAAATGAGACACTGAAGCTGAGATTCATTTAAATGTCTTTATTCCATTAATTTTTACAGATTCCATTAACCTGGTTACAGAGAGTCTCTGACTTACGTGGGAGTTCTAACAAGATCTCCTGAGTCCAAAAAGAACATTTTGGTCTTTTGATGGCTATTCCTCCTAATAGCTGCAGCAATCATTTATCTGTAGCATTTATTTAAAGAGGTCATTTCCTAAACTGATGTGTTCTGTTGAATGCTATCATTTCCTAAATTGCATATATATGAATGTAGAATTTTAGACCTTGGAAGGGAAAACTTCATGATTTTATATATAGCACCTGTCACTTCTCTTCTTCCCTGAAATGCTGACTTTGTTGCTTTCTTAAAAATTATTATTTTGTAATAATGTACAGGGAATATAGACATATATATTCCCTATAATAATTTTGGATGAGGTTCTTTCTTTCAAGACTTACAGTTAGGGACTTGAAATTGAACATTTCAAAAATGTTCAATTAGGGAACACAGAATAAGATTCAGAGTCTTTTACTTCTCAGTCATTAATTTCTCATACCTAACCAAAAAATAAGAGTAACAGTACTCTAAACAGATTGCACCAAGCCACGTGCTACTGGAAAAACCTTGAGTTGCACAGTAGACAAATTCAATGCTCTTCTGTTCACAAATGGCAGATAGAACAATGTCATTTTGGACTCTGGCTGAGAAGAGTCTCAGCTTTCTTTAGTCCTGTGAAGCATTTCAAGTTCCTGTTTGAATTTTTGCTTTTAAATATTGCAGAATCCTGGGTAAAATCTGAAATTACTTGCTCAAAGGCAAAAAAGAAGTCTGAAGAAGTCTAAAGCTTGGACTTGGGTCCCACCTAGCCTATGGATTCACTTTTCTTTCTCAAGGTCCCATTAGCTTCTGGGTACATCACAGCCTACCTTCATGCTGAGTCCACCAAATTATTGAAAACTGAAGCCAAGTGCTTATTAGGTAATGATCAGAATATTTTAAAACTTTTTGGTTTTCCCTTGGTTTTGTTAGTTCTGAATGAAATTATCTGATCTGTATTCACTTCATATGTCTTTAGTCTCTTTTAACGTGTAGTAGATGCAAGTTCTTCACAGTCAGTAGACTGAAGGACATTAAGCAAAAGAAGAATTAATCCTTTTTTGCCACTTCCCTTTAACCTGTTGACTATATGTTGGAAAGATAAAGGGATAGATTGTTTTCCATAAGCTCTGTTTCTTGGGATGAAACCCTGTCTATACCCTGCCTTTGTGTAGTTGGCCGATGGTCACTTTTCAAATTCTCTTGCTAAAGATCATACATATCATCCTACAGACAAAGCACAGGGTCTGGCCTTAGAGTGGAAGGCTTGCTGCTTCTTCAGCATTTAGTGTTGCCAGCTCTCCAGATGTGCCTCACAAAATACTAGGAGAAAAACTGTTGAAAACCAGCCAGGATATGAAGCAGCAATTGAAGATGACTAGTCAAGCGTCCAACTGGCAAGTATAGGAGGAACTTAAATCACAGTTCAGGTTTTTGTTCAATGGCCAACACACTATATATAATAAACCTGGATTTAAACAAAGTGTTGTCAGTTACTTGCCAGAGTGAAAAAACACCTGACAGATGATAGATTCATTGCAGTGGTCTCAGCCTGCATTTCCTGGAATAGGTAATTGATGTAAATCCATGTAAAGCTGTGTATAGAGAGAAAGCTCAAATACATCAATGTCTGGATTGCCAACATGTCCATGTACCTCACAGACTGTAAAGCTGTGTATAGAGAGAAAGCTCAAATACATCAATGTCTGGATTGCCAACATGTCCATGTACCTCATAGACTGTTCAAGTGGTTACCAGAAAAGCTTCTGAAGCTTGGTGGGCTGCTGCTGCACACTAACTATGTAGCAGTGTTCTGAATGCTGACAGGTACGTTGTGTGACTTTAAGTGAAGAGGTATATTTTCTTTTCTGTCTACAGTTTATGCTTCATGGACAGGCCAATAGAAAAAGCAGTTAACAACGTAACCCCATGAACTAGTAACTAAAGGCAAAGAGCACTTCTCTTCTGCATTGCAGAATATTATTTTATGGGAAATGTGGCAAGACAATTTGTTAATTCCAGTTGGAATCTGTGGTAATGAACTTACATGCTACAAATTTTGTTTATGTAGTGTAAACTAATATTTCCTGTGAAGTGTAGCAGTAAATGTTTTCTGAATTGTTATGAATACAGAGGTGTAATGAGAAGGAACTTCTAGCCTGAAGCTGTGGGGTCTGTGAACTAAACTAATGATTGAAGCAATCATTCTGTCAATGATATGTTCTAGCAGCTTGGCCTATGTTTATTTCCACATGCTGAGTGTAAGTAAATACCTCAATGGAAGCAATGTTTTAATGAAATGCAATGTTGTAATGAAATGCAATGAAGCAATATCTGACATACATTACTACAACCTTTTAGCGGAGACGCTGACTGTGTTTGGGCTAATTGCATATTACTTACTGGAGAGGCCATTCTCTTCAATTGTTTTTTTTTTCCTAACAGAAAAGGCAGAACATAGATTTGCATATAAAATTAGCATGCACATTGCTCTGGAAAAGAAAGTGGACAAGAACTCCAGTGCAACTCACCATACAAACATAGAATATGCAGAATTGGAAGGGGCCTATGAGGATCATTGTTGAGGAATTTTTACAGGAGAACGGAAACTGGGAATGCACAACCCAGCTTTCCTAGCACTGAATCAAGCTGAATAAAGGATATGCTATCTTTGATAACACCACACAGGAAAGAAAAAGAAACAACCCAAGGATATGAAATAAGGATGTATTAACTTCAGCACGAAAGAAATATAGTTTAGGAATCACTGAAACAATAAGTTAGTTCAGGAATATGAAAGAAGTACAGTTTAGGAACTGCTGAAACAATAATTTAGTTCAAAAAATATTGATACATTATGCTGAACAAAAAGGATGTGAGACGCTGAATTGTGGAGAATAGCAGTCACAGCAAGTGTCCAGTCAGAAGTTTGGACACAACATGGTAACAGTAGCAAGCATCCAGTCATTATACTTCTTTTGACCACATGATGTTCGAATCATCACGTATTCTCAACTGAAAATGCTATATAGGTGTTTATTTTGCCCATAACAAATGGCTTCACATGATCATATTGATTGCTGCAGGTTGTCCTGTCATTTCACCTCCACAGATCATCAAGTCCAGCTCCTGGTCCTGCACAGCACACCCTAGGAGTCACACCATGAACCTGAGAGCATTGTCCAAACTTGGACAGGTTGTGCTGTGCCTACTTCCCTGGGGAGCCTGTTCCAGTCCCCAGCCACTCTCTGGGTGAAGGACCTTTTCCTGATAAAACTCCCCTGACACAGCTTCAGGCAATTCCCTCAGGTCCTGTCACTGCTCACAAGACTGAAGAGGTCAGTGTCTGCCCCTATTTTTCCCATCGTGAGGATGTTGAAGACCACAAGGTTGTCTCCCCTCAGTCTCCTCCACGCTGAAGGGGCCAAGTGACCTCAGCTGCTCCTCATAATGCTTCCCATCCTTGTGGCCCTTCGCTGGAGGCTTTCTAGTAGTTTAGTATCTTTTATTATATTGTGGAGCTCAAAACTACCCCCAGCACTTGAGGTGAGGCAGCTCCAGTGCAGAGCAGAGTGGTACAATCCCCACCCTTGCCCAGCTGGTGATGCTGTACCTGATGCCCCCCAGGACACGCTTGGCCCTCCTGGCTGCCAGGGCACTGCTGGCTCACGTTCAACTTGCCACCAACCAGGACCCCAGGTTCCTTTCTGCAGTGCTGCTCTCCAGCCTCTCATTCCTCAGTCTATACAGACCACCAGGGTTGCCCTGTCCCAGGTGCAGAATCCAGCATTTGCCCATTTTAAACTTCATACACTTGCTTATTGCTGATATCTCTAATTTGTGAAGGTCTCTTTGTAGGGCCCCTCCTCCCTTGAGGCAGTCAATAGCTCCTCCCAGCTTAGTGTCATCGGCAAACTTAGTATTCCTTCAAGACCTGGGTCTCTGTGTGAGCTGTAGTTGTAAGACACAAACAACACGATATTGCAATCTGATAATTAATGCAGAAATTAATTAATGTAGGAATAGGGTAATAGTATGCAAAAGGAATCTGCACTAGAAAAGTTAAAAGCATAATGTGTAACATCAGGTTTCGTGGTTTGTGGTGACAACTGAGGTTTGCTTTCTTGGCATTTCCTTCACTTGAACACTGCTGACCATGTTTCCTTGCATGATGAGATAATTATCCATTTCAGTGGGTTATAAAGTGTAAAATTAAGTTGTGATAAGTTTATAGACAACTTGTTTATATGATAAGGCTTAATCATGACTGTCGTCCTCATAAGATTTTTTTGAAATATCATGAAGTGATTAACACTGGAAAATAAGCAGCAGTCTCAGTGGGAGACTGAGGAGTAGTTTTTATTCCTGTAATATTTATAAATGACAGTAGTATTATCAGTACTGATGATAGGATGAAAAATTACAGTAATGTGAGGGTAAAGTAAGACAACAGAGGAAATGGCTAAATGGAAAGTAATCCAGATAGAAGAGATTGTTAAAAGGATTGATAGAATAGGGTGGTGAAAATGGAGCCTGGTTTTGTGGAATGCCTGGGGGTTCAATAATTCAATTAACAGTACCAGAGTAATTAACACTTTGGGCAAACTGTCGCATTCTACTATCCAAAAGGTCCATCTGGGTAACAAGGCAACTAAAATCCTGGAAAATGCGATCATGCAGGGAACCTTGCTGTTATATGCAAAGCTGGCAAAGTAATGGTAGTCACAACTGAAGTCCTGAAACATTTGATGAGAATAAGAACATGAGAAATTTCTTTGAGCTATGTAATAAGCATTTGCAATATTTATCAGATGAATGCATATATGAAAATTGAAACAAAAAAAATACTGTTTTAGTCTAGACCAGTTGCTCCTATAAGTAGGTTTTTAAACCATATGAACCTACAGCATCTAACTTCTTCTCAAATGCACCACATGTAACCTATAAAGGGTTACTTATCAAAAAGATTGACAAATTGTCACTATCACCTGGAAAAACCCTTGTGAACTCAAGATGTGTGGTGGTTCTTATGCTGCTGTGTAGAGGCAACTGCTCAATCTCAATAGCAACAAGCTATGGTTGAAGATACATTGTATTGAGTTGCCATTTAAATACCTAAGATTCCGTAGCTAAAGTTTATATCAACATAGAACTAATACAGACTTGTCATTTTGATTTGCAGTTGAAATCTGTTTTTCTGGGGTTTGCATATATAAACTAAGTCCCTGTTTGTTCTTTTTCTTTAATTTATTCTATTCCTATTCAGTTTCTACTTTTCTTCAGCTAAACAGGTTTGTGGCTTGTGTGATACATACTTTAAATTATTTTTCTTATTATATCTTAATAGACTTTCCTCTTATGTGGATAGTAATGCGAAACAATTGTGAACTGATTTATGAACAGGTAAGTTGGATGATGATTGGTTGGTAGGAAAAAAGAGTCAATAAATCAGAGAAATCTGATCTGTTCTCAGAGAAGGGAAATGGATGTCATAAAATCCATTTTTCAGCCCTTTTTCACATTCTGGAACTTCGAAGATAACAGGTCAGCAGTAAGTCACTTTATTATTGCTGTAATGTGATGCTGACAGTTTGAGGCAGAGTATTTATAAAAGATGGGTGATTTAGAAGAACATAAAATTAAAGAAATGCTACAGTTCCTCACATCTGAGCATTCTATGGTAGGAATTTTACCTTCATTCTGGATAAAGACAGCCTTGATGTAAATCCTTAACTAAATGCCCCAGCATGGCATCGTGAGCAAGGACATTGATTTTAGCCAGCTAGTTCTCTGCTGGTCTGTCTTTCTGATCTATTTGTCCATTATTTCTTCTCTACTCCTAAAGAAAAGCTTTAGCACTATATTTTCCCAGCATTAAAACTTGAGAGAATGCACTTGATCTATTTGGGAGAAAGCAAGGGAAATGTGCAATTTTTTGTCATTGGGGTTAGAAGTCCGTGAACTTGGGTTTGGGGAGTGGGATGAGGGATGATGCTTCAGTAACTTTTTTCTTTGTTTCTGCTGTCTTAAGAAAGGTTAATTTTTTTTCCTTCTCATGGTTATTGATATTGTATGCATACATTTTTTTCTTTTAGGTAGTTTGAGTGACATAGTGTTAAGGAAAAATTTCATGCCTGTCTATCGAGGTGTTTTTCTTTCACGAAGGCTGGAAAGAGGGCTGGAAGCTTGGCCCTACATTTAAAATAGCATAGTTCTATTGTGCATGAAGAACAACTGTCTATTCCAACTCAAGATGTAATGGAGTACTTGAGTGCAAGTTTTTCTGCGGAGAGGAAAAAAGGACAAAATTATGAAGTAATTTTGTAATACAAAATGAAGTATTACATCTTATGGCGCATAAGTGGATATTTTGTGATGAGTGTAGCCTTTATTTAAACAACTGTATGGTCCTTGTGATTAGGCATAAACCTTCAGGATGTGAGTCACTGGTGTAACTCTTCCTGAATCTGCAGGTGTTGAGGAACAGCTTCATGATAGCAGGCCCTGAGTTACAGCCTCAGTGGCACGGCAGCCTCTGGTATCGGTGGAACTGCTTCATTACTGCTAACTTATGGGACAGTACAGGACTGAGCGTATTGGCTGATTTACAAAATGCCTAGGGAGTGTTTTCTTGCAGCACTCCAGATGAAGCTAAGGGGAATCCCATTTCTTAGTTCCACCTCTCATGATGAAAAAAGAGCTCGATTTAGTCATTAAATGAGAGACTTACGAACCATTCCACTATTCTTGAGTTCACAACAGATGTACAATTGTAAATAATTCTTAGTTTGGCAGTTCAGGTGATGATATCCAGGGTTATCTTCTAATTGACCCTTGTCTAACATACTTGGAAAGAACAGACCTTTTGTTTGTTACCTGGTCTCCAAGGAGCAGGTGCTGGAACATAAAAGCTCATGATTTTTCCATTGTTTCAGCCCTGCTAGTCAAATCCTTAGAAACCAAGAGTCTGGTCATTATTACTGAAATATGAATGCCTGTTTAAAATAAAGCTTTGTGTCTTAAGGATTACTTGCTGGTTTGTCAGATTTTACCCGGAGCTGTTGTTTGTTCTTCTAGCTTTTTCACTGAGTAAGGACAGATCTTGGACTGATAGAAAGTACACTGGCTTAGCTGAAACCCACAGCAGCACCAAATTTTACCTTGTCTATGAACTTTCCCTGGTAAAGCTTAGTAATTATGAATAGGGTTATGTTTTGTGATTTATTGTTGCTGCCTAACTGGGCAACAGGAGAGTTGTTAGCAGTACAGGCAGCATTGCTTCCCACTGACAAGAAATTTATTCTGTGATAATAATTCATTTAACTGATTGCAAATACAAGGAAAGGTTAGGAGATATACTGTCTTTGTAACTAGAGGTTTGGATTAGTGCCTGTATGTGGATCCAAACAGAAGGCATGTGGCCTATTTATATTTTTACAATAAATACAGAGCCTGCTCACATCTCAAATACATTGAGTAGAATTTTTTTACTATGTGTTAATAATTATTAATATTTATTTGTTAATATATAACTTAATAGAAAAATCCTTTCCTTCAGTTTTTCTTGCATTTGTAGGTGTGCAGTACTGGCTCTAATCCTCACTTCCTCTTTTAATTTTGGTTGTCAGGTTACTTCAGCTTAGAAGGGAACATGGTGTACTGGTTGAAATCTACACTGATAACAAGTAACTTCTCAGCAGACCCTTATGAACATCAGCAAGGAGTCCCTCATAAGAAATTGTAGTGAGTTCACTTCTTATTTTCAGCTTTTTGTTCTATTTGCATCTGTAAGAACTCAGAAAGATTGAGTAAGTAAGAAAGTGGGAATAGAGAAAAACTTCATAAAGCTAAGAGCCAGGCTGCAGATTTTGGATAGTGTAGTAGCAACAGTTTTACTGTTGTTGGACAAGAAGATTTTTTCTGAACTGCTTTTGAATATAAATGCATCAATTTAGCCTTTAGACACTAATTCATCAAAGCTAGAAATAATTTTGAATAATAAAACTCAACAGTAAATCAATCATAAGGATTAATGATAAGACTTTTTATAATCATAAAATTTAAAATGATAGACTGAAGGTTAGAATTAAATTGTTCATAGGCAATTGTACTGAATGATTTTCAAAGGCAATGTGTGCAAAGAAAATTATGGCTGTTCAAACAAAGTAATTCAAATCTTACCAGAATTAATCAGGAAGAAGGCAGAATGATAATATCTTAATTCAAGTATCTCAGTTACCAACTGATATAATTTAGTGGGAATCTTAAAAACTCCCCTGAGAAGGAGAGGAGCTCATATTCCAGAAGACAGAATAGTTATTTTCTTTATTTAGCAATGACATATTTAAGTCAAATTTTCCTTGCCCACTTTAATGCTAACATAAAAGTGTCTACACAGAAGTGGCTTCCAGAGATAACAGAGTGAGATGATAGTGTCTGTTTTCAAAGCATCTATTGATTTTAGACTATATTATGTAATTTTGTATGAAATAGTAAAATAGAACACTTTTCATCTCTTTAGAATCAATGGAATAGAAGTATTAGGTGGTTTTGATTAAAAATTGATATAGACTTGTAGAATAATTTAATTTGGAGAAGTTCCCTAAAATTATGAAGTCCATCCATTGCTGTGTGTGAGAAAAGAATTTTCATTGTATTGATTTGGTTATAAGTGGAAATTTGCTGGAGAATAGTGTGCTATTCTTCAGTATAAACACAAGCAGTTGCACTATTTGTTACTGTACCAAACATCCTGCAAACTTTAGACATACGTATTTTTTTTGTGGCCAGATTACACACTCACAGAATCCTGAAACAGCTGTGAAACAGAGCTACTCCTCTGTTATTTCTGAGAGTGAAGCAATGATATTTTTATAGTAACAAGGAGTCTGTGTTAATTGAATATGGTTTCTATTTTGATGAGCATCACTTACAGAAAGACTTTTTAATATTGCAGAATGCAGACAGGAACTAATCTCACTCTTTGGAGTATACTACTATGGGGCACCTCACATAAGGTGCATCTTTATTTTCAACTCATCGTTTTTGATATATTCAATTATTCCATGTGCAATTTTATCAGATTCAGGATCTTTTTCTGTAGTCCACAGAGAGGAAGAGGTTTCTGCAGTTTTTAATTTTGAAATTACCCTCTGCTGCCTTGTCTGAAACACTTGCAACTGGTGAAAACACAGAATAATTTTGTTAGTGCAGTTTCTGTCTAAGCAGATTTTTGGACAATCCTTTAGCCCTTGTGCTGTGCTATGATGAGCCTAAAAGCAGACTTCATTTTTGACTTCATGTTGACATAAATATTTCAAGCTTTATCTCTTTTACCAGCCTAGTGGAGGTTCAGATTTCTTCATCATTTAAATTATAAAAGCATTGTAACTAAATTCTGCCTTTTTACTTCTCAACAATGGCATATCCTGGAGTAATTTTTGTCATTTTTTCCATTTTTTGGTGCTGGGGGATTCTGAAATAAGGGCAAAGCGGAACTTGATACTCTTTTTGTCAATGAAAATGTATTTTTCCTGAAAAGTGACTTAAAAGTTATGGAAATTATTTCTTTTTGTGGAGATGCTTTATAACATTATTTTCCCTGTGCATTATTCAGGAGACATATAAAATAATTTCTTTACTGTCTTTTTTTCTTAGAATCTTTTTCCAGACAAGTTGCTGAACATCTGTCTCTGCAATAAATGTCTGCATTCATTCAGAATGATGATATATAGATTCCTTGAGCATGCATAAGTCTGCAATGTAAATACTTCTATCAGGTCATAGGAGGGAGGAGAACTTTTGTTTAGTTCTCTAGGGAGTCTAATCCAGAAACTAAGATGTGAAGCAGACAAGAAAAATGTAGGCAGATTGTGCTATGACATGGAACAGGTCTAGTAAAGTAGTTACCAAAATTTTGCAAAGAAAAAAGAAACCTGAGATGAGGGCACAGGCCCAATTCAGTGCTCACATGTATCAAAAGAGTTTCTTCAAAGGAAGACAGGAGTGTCACCAGTTTACAAATTGTTTTCCAAGGCAATGTACCTAGGGTGGAATTAGTGAAGCCAAGCAGCAGGGGAGGATGTGTCTGTTTTGAAGCAATGTCACGGTGTTTGTTTTGCCCACCACTGGAGCATCAGCGCAGTGCTGATCGGGGCTGCAGTGCCAGCCTTGTTGGATGCCAGAAGGAAGCAACCCTACCCCTGTTCCCTGCATGGTTCCTGGTGCCAGAAGCAGATTACCACAGTAACTCAAGGCATTTCAAAGCCTCAGTGCTTGGCAACACAAAGTGTATCTTGCACTGATGAGCAAGAGCTCAAGAAACTTTTACCCTGCGTGTCCTGGCAGTGCTCATCTACTCCAATCTGTCTCTGCCAACTCCTCCTGCAGTTTCCAGGACGTTATTTCTGATATGCCTGTGCACTTGTGTGGTGCCATTCACCAGTGATCTCCATTCTAGTTCCATTTCCCCAGCTCTTTGACCCATTTCTGCACTGCCAGCTCCTGGTCAGTAGTTCTTGATCTCACTGTAGTCCTTCCTGTGCTCTGTCTTTTCTTCATACTATGTTCTTGAGGGGTGTAAGCCCTATGGAGGCTACCTGCTGAACTGAGAGATCTAGGAACAAACCAGACAGGGCTTTGCATATGCAGGGTTATGAACAGGGCTGGCACCAACAAGGTTTTTTACCAGACAATTAATTGGTTTTTATAATAGTCCAACTTTTGGTTTTCAAAAGCAGTCAAGTTATCAAGAGTAGACATTTAGCCAGTGAGTCTGAGAATGACACTCTCAGCACTGGTTACTACTCATGCAATGAACTAAGTGACTTATCGGAAGTCTTTTCTACTTTGTAGCCTTTTTCAGTGGTTAGGGCATAAAAGCCTACCAAACTAAGCAAGAGGAAAGTAACCTCTGAAGTAGAAATCCGTGTTTAAAGATGACCCAAGAGATACGTAGAGGGGATGTTTTTAATAACCATGCAGAAAAGAAATGTGTACTCAATTGAATGACTATGGCAAACACCAGATGTAGGTATAAAAGATTACTTTTTCTGTCTCTCATATCTGACAGATGTGTTTTTTACTTGGAGAAAAATCTGAAGGAAAATCATTGGGATTTAATTGAATTTAGTATGTAACTATGAGAAGATTCAGACAGCAACTGTTCCAGGTTGATAGGAACAGTGACTCGGAAACTGTTAATTTGACCTTGAACAGTAGAGCTACTTAAACTGTCTTAAACCTGTGTCTGCTGCTCCATGGCTTTTATTCTTATCTCTGTTCTCTCACCTGCTCATTAATGGAACTAATCTTCCTGCAACAATTCAGTCTTCTCTTTGGAGAATAAATCCTGCTCAATTGATTATGGGTTTTTAATTTTTTTTTACATTTTTTGTTCTTTTCCATTCCAATTGGTTCTCTAGTCCTTCTGTTTTGGAAGATACCTTCACAAATCTTCCTGGCAGCAACAAAATATCTGGAGACAGAACCCCCTTTTCATTGGCAATATGGTAGCTTAAATGCAAGCCAAGCACGTGGTGTGAATGACACAAGTTAGTTCTTGATTGGGAGTTACCATTTTTATTTCCTGAACTGTAGCTACTACTGCTGTGTAGGTTTCTTGTAACTCTTCTCAAGTGTTTTTATTTAGTAGTAAAATTACTTCCTAGAGAGGTTTGTCAGTCACTCTTGTGGCAGTATTTTTGTGGCAGTACTTTTCTTTCAGTTTCTTTGGAAAACATTATCTAGATCTTCTAGGATACATTCCACTGTATCTTGTTCATTTGGATCATCTTTAATCAGCATACAAGAATATTCTGTATCCCAAGTCTGGAAATGGAAACCAGGAATCATTACTGTCCAGTATGTAAGGATGTTGAGACTTGATGAGACACATGCACACACGTTCTCTGGTGAGACAGGGAAATACTTTTTCACAAAAATATGGTGAAATTTTTCCTCTGCTGAGGAAGTAAATAGAAATTCCTCTGTGTCCTTACAGCCTCTCTTATCTTGGATGCTATGCATTCAGTAAGACTCAGCTCCTCCTTTTTTGTAAGTCAAGGTGTTTTCTCCCTCTTCAACATAGTTGTGATGGTACAGAATTTCTGCTCCGTTGTGACTGATGTTATTATTTATTCTGGGTCCTGTTTCATACATCTGCTCCACATTCAGAGTCAAAACTTCCAAGATATTGCTCTCACATCAGCCTTACACCTTTTCCTACTGTCACAGCAATACTTTGAACTCCTTATTATTCTACCACATAGAATAATAAGGATGTCACATTCAAGTTGATAGGAAAGCTTTAAAAATGGTACATGGTAGCAATGACAGACTTGCCTTAATGTCCAGTAAAGCTTTTTTGATGAAAGTCAGCCAGAATCAAGTGAAAAGATGAATGAAGAATAGTCAGGAGAAGGTCTGTAAATAAAATGGGATGAGATGGTAGTGAATGGGGATTAATGAGTCCAGATTCCTTGGGAAAGGCTCGTGTTGCAGAATAATAAAATGGATTTATCTGTTAAGTTTTGTTCTAGAGATAAATACTTCACACTCTTAAGTGCATAAAAGACAACTGAAGAGCCATTAACAAAATTCAGTTCACTGCTTTGCAGAGATATGCTGACTTGGCTCTAAATGTGTTATCTAGCTCCTGGCTGCACAAAATTTGAATGTTTTTCTATTTCTATTAAAGTCCTGCCCTGTAGCTAAGGGTGGAATATCCCTCTGCAGTTATATCAGCTAAGCAAAAAACCCTGGTGCATTCAACCTGGCTTGGGAGCATTCACTTGTCCCTGCAGATTCTACCTGAAGGAATTTGCAGAACTTTGTTTGAAGAAAACAAAAGAGCAGGTGAGGTATGAAAGGAGTACAAATATTGTTATTGAATATAAACGAGTGATCACATAATTAGTTGCCTGCCCTTTGTAGGCATTGTGACAGAACAGAAGTGGGAGGTGCTCAAAGAAGATTTTAAAGAATAGTTTGGAGCATTAAATGTGCGTAAAGCATAGTGATGCACGAGGGAAACAGGGAAGAAGTCTTAAGGTCCCTCTTGAACTTGAAAAAAAGAAATGCATTTTCCCAGCAAAGATGAACTGTGATTTCATGATAAAGAGGTAGACAATGCACTCTGTAAAAGAGTTAAGGAGAGAAGCCAGTAGGCATGCATTTGAATGAACAAGAAGTTGAAACCAACAGAAGACTTGATCTTTTAGAACTGTGATATGGAATCTCTGACATGTGGGGAAAAAAATGAGTAAAATTCCAAAAGCGTGAGAGATAGTACTTGAAATACGATAAATTTGTTTTGTAAAAGAGTTATTATTGCTATTGAATGTGTCATATAAATTATGCTAGGCAGCTGCTCTGTTTATATTTTTCAGGTAATGCCATATAGGTCTTCTTGATAAGATTGGAATAGCAAAAGAAACTTTATGAAATTAAACTTTCAAAATATGTTTTATTTGGTTAGTAGCTTTGACAGAAAGTCAGTGGAGAGAGAATCATCTTCATTTTTGCTCGCTCAAGATCCACTTTAAATTTAAGCAAAAAAAAGTGAATGCTGGGGGAGAAAAAAAATGCAAAACTATTTCGTATTTTGCCTGTATTTAGAACTTTCTGATGTTCAGATTTTTATGGACTAGCTAATACTTGTTTTTCTATGATTTTGGGAGTATAATAAGTTGCCATTTTTAAATGAATGATTTGACAAGTATTCTTCATTTTTTCCAATATCTGAAAGCTAGATAATGGAAGCATAAGGAAGAGTAAATAGATCCTTGTTAACAACCTGTTCAGGAAAAAAATTAATTTCCTTTTGCAAACTAGACTGTGTATTCATCCAGACAAGGAGAAGGTCAGAAAATCTTCATATGAACCTTAAAAAAATTTTTTAAAATCCTCTGTAAACTGCATTGAATTTGTTGCAGTAGCTGGAAAGACCATTTATATCCCCATTTCCCTCCCCAGTAAGTATGAGACATGAATAGCTTTCTTTTTTCTTATAAAACAGTAACATTTGTATTACAGAGAGGCAGTCAGTTAATACATAGAAAACAGTGACACCAGGTCAGAAATTTTGACTTTCTTCTTTCATTTCTGCTCCAAAACTGCTTCTGATATTTTCTCAGTATTGTAATGTAGTCTCGGAATCTGCTGGTAACTGATTTTTCTAAGACTTCTCTAGTGCTTCTTATGTCCGTATATATTTGTCTCTTTTCCAAAGCAGCTGTTCAATGATTTTCATGTGGAAAGATATCCCAAGTGCATTCGTTGCATATATGACTAAGCATAAAGCTGAATATTGGCATGGGAAAGCCTGAAGACTGGACATAAAGGACAGTTTCAGTCTGTGATACGTAACAATTTAATTTTTGTTCCCTTATTGAGTAACATTAAGGTATTCTTTAATATTGGACTCAGCAGAAGTGTGTGCTTCAACAAGAGCAGTTTCCCTGGCTTAACTACAGGAGCAAATACAGACAGATCCTTGTAGGGGTAAGAGCCCTTACCTGTGCATTTTCTTTCCCTTTATCGTGCGTCTGACCAAAGCTGTCTTGAAATCTTTATTACTGCCTGTGAAGTGAGCGACTTGTTTTGCAACAGTGAATTAGCTTAGCAGTGGAAGTAGTATTCCAGTATTCCAGAATCATTCTACAGTAGCTGGAATTGGCTCCTGTGTCTACTGGGGACCTGCCCTTCTGTCTTCTTTACAGTGTTGTTATTTCTTTAATTAATTGGTCATTCTACTCAGACTCAATTCCAGCTCTCCTTCACATATACACACCTTGAATTCACTTGAAAGGAAGAATTTTCTTGTTATACTCAAATAAACTTTCTCATATGTTTTCATTCACATGAAACCAAAGTGGATAATGACAAATATTAAAGCACCTCCACATTGCATTAGTTTTATTCTTTGACAATCATAGTGCAATTACCTAAATAAATTAGTATAAGGACAACTTACAGTACTAATGGAAAACACCAGAGTGATGGCCCTCAGAATTCTGCCTCAGAGAAACAATTGCCTTCTGTACACACCAATCCTTCCTGTCTCTTATAGACTGGTGGCTTCAATGTCTTTAACTATTCTTCCTTTTCCTGACCATCGCTTTTCTCATGTGTCCAGGTAGGCTCGATGAGTGACACACAAACCCTTTCCATAAAACAGAAAGATTAGCAAACTTAAAGCATACACTGCTCTTTCTCTCTTAGGTATGAAAAATGGGCAACAAACCTTAATCGTGTTTTGCCCTTTTGGAATATTTCAATTCCCAAAGGCAGAAGTGACATTCTTCGTATATGGATTTAATGGAAGTTGCTGGACAGATACCACTTTGCACATAGCTCAGGTACCACGTAAACTTTCTGTCAGTGTCTTTTTATGACACTCAGGTGTGAGTATGGTGTAGATGTCAGTAATGTAGATAGTGGAAGGTGCTTTAAAGAAGTGAGCAAGTGCACAGCATGGATGAAACTGTATGAGATACCTTCTGGAATCTTCTGAATAAGCCTTTGGGCACCAAATGTCTTTTTTCACTGTCTAGCTTATAGTGAAGATAAGTTCAGTCTCTTTTTATCTGTCAAGACTCTGAAAAGAGGCACTCTACTGACTAGGTAAAAAGCAAATACAGCTGGTGAAAATGGAAACACATACTGATGGGAAAGGACAGTTCAATTGGAGTTCTTACTCTCAAGGGTGTTCCCATTTTACTCTCTTGCTTCACACTCTGCTTGGTACAGTTGTGCCTCTGCATTGCTCAGTGTGGTCCAACAGTTTATTTATTCAAAGTTTCTGTATCACAGTAGAGTGATTGTCCTGGACACTGCTATTTTTGCTACTGCTTTTAACAATAGAGTGGGTTTTCTGTGGCCTTAGCCTGTGAATTAATGAGATCAGGGATTCAAGCAAGGCTTTCTGTTGCTGCAAATTGTGCTGAGCTGATGTTAAAGTACATATCTAAAGATGGGAAGTTTTCCAGTGGTGGTAATTGAACAGCAGAATTTACTTCCAAGTTCAGTGCTGATTTCTGAATGATATTTTAGCAACCATCAATGAGAGTTTGAAATCTGTCACACCAACAATTAAAGACATCCCAGTGAGTAAACCACTGCCAAATCTAACTACTGTTTGTTTCACCTGTTGCAAAATAATGAGAACAGCTTGATGAGAAATCTAATAATCTGTGACATGTTTGATTATAAAATCCCCTAATCACTGTAGGCACAGTTTATTTCTCAATTTGCAGAAGCATCATTCTTTACTTTTAGAAAACAACCAATTACATGTGTGTGCATTTTTTTGTAGAAATTGAAATTAAACCAAGCAATTTGTTAGAAATAAAATTAAATAATTGGTATAATAAGTTTGCAGGACATTCTGACTTACATTATAGTCCACAAATGTTCTTAAACATTTAAATTCTTTAACATTTAGCTTCATTTTCCCCAAAATATTCTGTATAACAACAGACTTGTCTGTGAGACTTTGTACTGACAGCACTGCAAAACTGAATGCACCATGAGGGAATCATGGCTCACTGTCTTGGGAGCACTGCTCTGTGTCATTGCAGTGGTGTTTGTCACCCATTCTTGTGCATTTTAGAGACTGTTGCTGTGACTTGGGCTCTAGCAGAAGGTCATGCCCCAGAAGGTCAGTGCACAGAATATTTCCTGCTCCATTATTCTCTACCTTTCTTTTACTTGGTACAGACAAGCAAAAATAAATGTAGTAATTTACTATTGGGCAAAGAAACTAGAGAGAGTAAGGATCTTTACAAATATATGAGGAAAAAAGTGGAATTAAAAACCAAGAAAACTAGAAGTTGTTCATTAATGACGGAGAAAATAATACATTATTGTAAATGGAATTTCATTTTTTCAATAAAGGGGTATTGCTGTAAACCCCTGTGAATCTCTATATAAATATGAGGTGTAATGAAGTAGACCAACTTCAAAAGCCAAGGAAGGCCTGTTCTGTCCTCAGAAGTGTCATATGACAGAGCAAATAACAGTCTTTTCTGTTAATTATAATTCTTTAAAGCGTGGTAGGAAAAATACTGTAAAACAAGTTGTAGGAAATAACTTTTTATTTTTTTCTAGAAAAGCTATCAGATGGAAAATTTAGGTGCATTTCTGTGGTAGAAAACCAGTGGTGGTCATCTTTAATGCATTGAAATGACAGTACTTGTTGTTCCTATGGAGCCTGCTAATGTGTTCTTTCCCACAGAGTAATAATTTTGCAGGGGGACTAATGAAGAGCAGAGGGTGAACAAGTTGTTGAGAAGAGTGGTTTGTGGCACTATGTCCCACCTACAAGCTTTGTGGTGTCAGATTTTTTTGGCCTTTCATCTTGCATGCTTAAACTTCCAGATGTCTGTGACAGTAATGCACATTTAAAAACTTTGAGGCCTGATGTCCCCTGTACTACTTTAATCAAATGTTATGAGAAAGTATTTTACTTGCTAAAACAAAACTTTTTGCAAAACTTTTAGTGGGTGCCACTAAACTCTCTGGTTGGAGGCCTGTGCGACTTTTGCATATGCCTGAGGTGGGTCATTTTAATTAAAGATTCAGTAAGTTTCACTAATTCCTAAGGAGAAAGGGATTGACTTTTAGAAATTTTTCTTAAATTTTGTCCTAAATTTACCAAGACTCAAAACTTTTGTCTGCAATGGGAAGAAGGACAATGATACTCTAGGTATTGAGCTACTTGGTTGTGTCTCAGGGAACCCAGCTATGTGCCCAAATACCTACACAGGCACACACACTTAGTTAGTAATTGAATTGAAGCATTCTTAAAAACATGACAAAATCTAAGTCTCTGAATTCTTCAAGATATTTTCTTCTTCTCTAAGCTGTTTTGTGGTTTTATCCTTGTAGTTTTTTTCATGTTCTTTCAGTTGCATTGTAATTGTAATGTGTTTTGCTGCATAATATTCTCTAATGGTGACTTCTTTGGCTTTTGTTTAGTTGTGAAATGTTGCCTTGGCCTCAATGGTGAACACTAGCAATAGCAAGGGAATAGCTGAGGATGAATATGTGCTTTCTGTGGTGCTTACTAGAAAGAGAAGTATGTCCCAGACATGTAGGTGTCAACTAATAAGCCTTGCTACACAAGGGACATGAATGATTGCTGTATTTCTCATTCTTGTAATGATGGGGTGTGTGCATTTTGTAAGATACCTGCCTAGGAATAATTTTCAGTGATACTTTTGTTAGTTTTTTTCCTTTGTGCCTGTGATCCATCCATTTCAGTACCTGAGTTGCTCAGAGAATGTGTATTACATTGTTCAGCTTACAAGTTTGATATTTATTTTAAGGTGGCTTTCTGCCTTGTCTTATGTGATATACTGGTTTCCATAATTCATACCCACACGCTGGTATGTTATCAACACCTTCCTAGCCATGATTTCAAATCACAGCACTGTGAGGGCAGCTCTGGGGAAAAGTAACTCCATCATATTCAGGCCCTTTACAATCTCCACCCTTTCTTCCATATTGTTTACACCATGCTTACTTCCCACACAATTTAATACACACACACCTGTATATCTATATCTATATCTATATCTATATCTATATATTTTTCACTTTGTAGCATTAGATTAGTTGTTTCTCTTTGCTTCTTACTGTGTTGCTGGGGGTTTGATCACATGTTGTGGAGGTTTTTTTCTTGCCCTGGAACAGAATGTTCCACTTATGACAGTAATTCAGGCAAGCCATTTCTTAGACTTTATTACTTTAATATTTAAAGAAAACTGCTGTCAGGCCCATTTCTGTTTAGATACTTTTGCAGAGGAACAATTGTGTGGGTAAGAATAAAGGACAACCAGTTCCCATTTTCACATGCACCTGAAACCCATTTCACAGAGGCTAAAGCAACTAAGTTGCTTTAGTTATGACTTCCCAGTCTATAGCTGTCATTGAGTAACAGCTTGTTTTCTGTGCTTTTGCCTCATATTTGCAAAAAGACATTGATCTGAAAGGTGCTCTTTTTCATCTCTACTTCCCAATGTCACACTTTACACCATTATAAGATCTACTATGTGCAGTATCAATTGTCTTTGGCAAGATGCTGAACTACTTTAAGAGCATCTCCCTTGACTTTGTCAGGAATCAGAACTTCTCCGTACTTCAGAGAAAGATGGTCTTCTGTAGTGTGAAAAGACCTTGCTTGGTGTGAACAAAATGACTCTAATACAGAAGAGAAAGAGTGTGTGATGGTTTAGACCCTTTGTTTCAGCTTTGGTTTCTCAGTTGAGGAGGGTCTAATGAGTTCCAAATGTAGTGGTGGGAAATTCTGTTTCAAGTTCAGCTGTAGAAAGTCCACATCACTCAATGCACCAAAGTGCCCTCCCATGTCAAGTGTGGTACCATGGGTACTTTGGGAAGGTCTGTATTTTCTTAATAATATTGATGGCATCCTGAACTCAGAATACTGTAGACCAATTGCAGAACAACCCCAAGCTTTTAGAAAGGCAACTCTTGCTTTTTAATACATTCAATTTTTCAAATTATTTTGTCTTTTTAAGTGATTGTCCTATTACAAGTTCTTGCTTTTATGCAGTGAGGAAGCAGGATTTGTGCTTTTGAAAGACTGACTGTAGCTGTGTTGCCTTGCAGTCAAGATTTCTATGCATGTTGGGTTAGTTAAGAACTGAAAGAAATATCAGATAGTTGTGGAGCAAAAGTCACTTGAGACAGGTCATAAACTCTCTGTCAATAAGGTAAACAAGATCATTAAAACCGAGTTGTTCCAAGGGACTTAGGATGAAAGAAAGACAAAATTGTTCTAGGAGAAACTAAAGACTGTTGTGCAACTTGCTGCCTCTGTTGGATGTGTTCCATGTCCACAGGTAAGGATTTTACTTCACCATTATGGTGTATCTTGCTTTCAGAAGTCATGAGGTTTTGAGAACAGACTCTGGCTGTTACATTTCTGATAATTCTAAGATTTCTCTACAAATATCCACTGTTACACAGCAGGAAAGGCTTTACTTCTTACATTCCGTAAATTAAATAATTTGAATAGCTTAGTGGAAATACCTAACGTCTCTTTAATGTTTGGAATACTGTAAGTGCTTTTTCCTTTCACTTCCCTGAGGATAAGTCCTGCCTGACCAACCCAGTGGCCCTCTGTGATGGAGTGACCATGGCAGTGGACACAGGGAGGCTACAGATTTCATTTATCTGGACTTCCATAAACATGACATGGTCCCCCACAACATCCTTCTCTCAAAATTGGAGGGAGGTGGATTTTATGAGTGGACTTTTAGATAGATCCAAAAGTGGTTGGATGGTCACATCCAGAGGGTAGAGGCCAGTGGCTCAGAGTTCCAATGGACATCAGTGACAAGTGGTGTCCCTCAGAGGTCTGTACTGGGACCAGTGTTATTTAAATATCTTCATTAATGAAATAGATTAAGCGATTGAGTGCAGCTTTAGCAAATTTGCAGATGACACCAAGCTGAGTGGTGCTGCTGGCACACCTGAAGGATGGGATGCCATCCAAAGGGACCTGGAGAAGCTTAAGAAGTGGGTCAATGGGAATCTCATGTGATTTATCAAGACCAAGTGTGAGGTGCTGCACCTGTGTTCAGACAGCCCCTGGTATCAGCACAGGCTGGGGAATGAACGGATCAAGAGCAGCCCTGCCCAGAAGGACTTGGGGGTGCTGGTGGGTGAGAGGCTGGATATGACCCAGCAATGTGCACTTCCAGCTCAGAAAGCCAAAAGATTAGATATTAGGAAAAGGTTTTTCACCAGATAGTGTCTGGTGCTCCCCAGGGAAGTGGTCACAGCATCAAGCCTGACAAAGTTCAAGAAGGGGTTGGATAATGCGTTTGGGCACATGGTGTGGCTCTTAGAGCTGTCCTGTGCAGGACCAAGAGCTGGACTTTGATGAACCGAGTGGGTCTCTTGCAACTCAGCATAGTCTATGATTTCAACAAATCTTGTCATTTATAGCTCTGTAATTTTAACAAGTTCTCAATTTCTGTGTAAATGGATGTGTTAGGTGCAAAGCTAAGAAAAATAATGGTATGTTTTCTTCTTTCTATCTGAATGAATACAAATGAAACATTATAATGAAAATATCTGAGTCAATTTTTCTCAGTTATATGAGAGTGAACATTGTGTGATTTAATTAACTTTGTTGCATGCAGTTGAAAAGAATATAGTATTTGGTCCCAAATACTCTCCTCAGACCATCTGTTGAATTCACTGTTAACCTTGCCAGGAAAGAGAGGCATTGTACTTTTCTCGTGGGAGAACCGGGAGACATTTTGAGAGCCTTCTCTAATCAAGTGGAATTAGCAAATCTATTTTCATCTGCCAGTTCTTTGTGTTACATTTAAATTCGAAGCACATTGAAGCAGCAGTTTTGTTTTCTCTTGTGTGAGATACACAACACAGTGGGTCTTACTCCATGGCAAGAACTTTGTCAGTATTATATTACTAATGTAAGAGAAATAAGTACAGTGCTTATATGTTAGGATTATAAAATGATAATAATTTATTTTATCATACTATAGCTATTAAACAAGACATCCATGCCCTGTCAGTTTTCAGTGCTATGCTTACCCAGTACCTTCCTCCAGTACACAGTTTGATATGTAAAAAGAACTATTGCTTTCTCATATTAGAATGGTACAGACATGTTTGTACTTTGATAGTAGAAAGCCATAGATTATCTGTTGGTGTGAAATAAAAAAGTTTAAAAAAAGCTCTCAACATTTGTGGGAAAGTGAGTTGAAAAGAATTACCTTTGCCTGCCCCCTGCCTCCCCCTCTATTTCCAGTAAAAGCTTTTCTGGTGTGCTCACTGAGGAAAATGCTGATCTTTAAAAATATACATTCAATGATTCTATAGCTTAGAGACTGACTTCTTTCCCCCAGAGTAGACAAGATGAATATACTTTTTTTTCCTATTCTTTTCTCTTCCCCCTTTTTCTCTTAATCTTTCCCCTCCCCCAAAACTCTTTGAAATAAAATGAATAATCAGCTATTTCTAAGAGTGTTATTCAAAAGCATTTCTATTAATTATTTAAGGGCACAATACATAACTATAATAATGAGCTCACATTTGCTGCTTTGAATCTGTGTTAATGTTTTTTTTCTTGTTAAGTACCAAATCACTTTCTGGAATTCTCATCTTTAAGATTATGAACAAACAGAGTTATCCCCTTTCCATTTACAGAATTTGGGACAAGCCTACTAACAAAAGAGGAGGAAGAGCTGGAGACTAATGTTTCTCAGCTTCAGTGGCCTCACTCTAACACGCTTTTCTTATGGAGGCCACAGTAATTCGATAGGACCATTTCCAGGCTGCCTAACAAGTACAGGCTAGACATAATAGTCACCTAGAGGAGCAAGAGAAAAGAAGTGGAATTTATGAATGTGGGCAGAAACTGATGATGAAACTGATAACTCTAACACTATTTAATCTACTGGAGAAAGGCAGGAAACTCCAAATATTTTCAAGGGATTGAATTTAATTAGTGTCTTACACTGCAGTAGTGTGATTTTGTGAAGCATTCAGCCAAGCTGTAGAAGAAGAGAGCAAAATCCACTTTTGATTAATACTATCATAGTCAAGTCTGGCTCTGTGCATCAGTAACTTGTGATAACAAGTTACTTACATATGCTAATTTAATCTGTGTTCACAGTCCTGGGTTTCTAAAAGCATCCAGCTGATGCTCAGTTATTACAAGTGTCAGCTGCTCTCAGGATGGTTATGCTGCATCTTTGGAGGTTGACTGGTGTATAATCCCAGCATAGCTAACAGAATTCTGTGCCTTCCTCTTCAGTCTGATTAAATATGTCCCATGAAGAGAGTGCAGATGAAGTTCTTAGTTTGAGGAGAAACTTTATCACATGAAAAAAAAAAGAAGAGAAAAGGCATTGTACAAACCAGGAGAAGGGTTTGAGAATCAGTAGCACTAATGCATCTAGAGCAGTGTACTTGCTGAGCCTCTGCCAGGTAGGCACAAGTAGCTCCAGGTGAGGTTCCTGGCTCTTCCTTATGATTTACCACTCTGCAGAACATCAGAGTGCAGGCTCCTTCTTCTTTGGCCTGAGTTATATGTTAGAATTGTTGCCTCTGCTGTTCCCTAACACCAGTGAACATCTCTCCAGAGACAATGCTTTTATAAATTTCAAATTCTCATCTGTCAGGCAAAAGATAGCTTCTTATTCTAATCTATTCTGTTCCATTTTTCTCTACCCTCTGCCAGGTTTAGGCAGGAACTGAGGAGCTTGCAGAGTTAACAGTTCTGATATGTACTCTACCTCCTTAGCAAAGTTAATTTAGTATTTGACCTTGATTTTTAAGAGCTTCTCAGTGTTTGGAAAGACAGAATAATATTAGCAGGGCTTTGTCAATTAAAACATGAAGACCTGTTCTAATATATTCAGAAATATATGGTGCCCTGTGTAAGAGGAATTTAATTTTTTTTTTTTTGTTTACAATTACACCAAAAGCCAAGGCCTTCAGAGTATTTTGATAACTGAACTCCAAGTTCCTTTATCACCTCCTCAGAGGCCTCAAAAGAATTAAGACCTTTGTGCAATTATTAGTTCCTAGGCAAAATTTTTTCAGTAGAACAGGAACATGCAATTTGGGCTGAAGATCATATTACACTGATTGGGTGAATGGTGACCCAGATCCCCTCAAAGCTGTATATCAAAATGATATCAACCTCTGACACATCCATGTGGTTTTCTGTTGAAATACTAACCTGCCAATGGAAGAAGGTAGGGAGATTATTGGCATTCAACTATTGAGTTGTCCCAATATATCATTTCTGAATTTCTGTTGGATGTTTATTATATTACTTAAAAATTCTTGCAAGAATCTGAGCTCTGTGAATGGGCCCCAGAGCCACTGCTAAGTTTCCAAGGTACACTGGGAAATTGCATAGTTCTTTTCTGTGGATGAAACTCGTGGATTTTGTTCAGGGTCTTTTTCCTTCCCTGGAACTTGTGTATGTGTGTATTATTTGTCCTATTTCAAAGAATTTCTGTGAAACACCCACACCGGTATTTCACTGTGGCAGGCAAGGCAAATGGAATGGTTTAGTAGAAAATGGTTAAGGTCATAACTCGTGGCTCTTTCAGGTATTTAGGTGTATGTTGAGACAAGGTGTGGAGCTCTCAGAGCTTGCAGTGATGCAGCCATGCTGGGAAATCTGTCAGGCTGTACCACAGCTCCCTCATGGCCTTAGGGTCAGGCTTCTCTTGGGTTGAAACAAGGAGGGGTTGCCCAAGATCTTGTTATGGCAGTAAGGTGGGAGGTGTGTAGGGTGTGTGAAGAGTTCTACCATTTCCTTTTTTGAGAGCTTGATAGATAAACTGATTTTTTTTTCTTTTTTTTTCCTTGGTATACATTAGGCTAATAATTGCTTTGGAATGTGGATGTAGCCACATGTACTATGAGTGGGATGTGTGTGATTAGGGATAGTAGAAATGGTCTAGCCAAACGCCAGCATGGGCAAGTTTACCTGTGGTAGTTTGGTAACTTCAGGGTAAATTTTAGCCCTCACAGAGCTCTATGTCGATAAGTCTTGTGCTGGTTTTTTGTACCTAAACTGATCTGCTGCTAGCTCTGAAGTGTCTCTACATCCTATTAGTTTTAGGATGGTTACATGTTTAACAAGCTATGAAAAGTAGTTTTGGGCCCGGGGGAAAGTTGTTTGGCTGCTTTCTCCCTCTGTTAGTCCTGGTCCTGCTCCCCGATACACATTAGCCTGGCTAGGTGACAGCAGTGGCATGACTTGGTAGCCATAAAAGTGCTGCAGTGCAGGGCATACACAGGATGAGAAGTGAAGGTCATAATGCTTCTGTGATGACTTCCTTTCTGCCTTGTTGAAGTTGCCAGTCCTCAGGAGGACTGCTCCAGGTGGGCCACCTCACCTGGCCCATGCCTTCCTGGTGATGCATTTGTCTGTATGTTTTTAAGGTTTCAAACTCAACCAAATGCATGAAGGCTGTGACTATATTAGAGCACACTTCCCAATAAAAGCTTACTCTGTCTAGTGTAAGGTCCTGCTGAATAGAGCTTCAGGTTGAGGCTAAGCTATACCTTTGATCATGGAGGTGTTGCTGGCTGCCTTAAGTTTTTCAGTTCTCATACAAGATACAGGTTTCAGTATTGCAAACAGGAAAGGGCTGCTGGCTGGACTGCACTGTGAAGTCCTTTGATGCTGGAACACTTCCCTGTCCTTGGTCAAACCTCATCTGACAGAATCTCTGCAAATCTGGAGATACTGTCTGGGAAGCTTTCCCTTGTGTTCAAGAAGGAGCTTGCCTGAAGTCTAGATGTGTATCTACAGACTTGATTAATTGTTACTCTTATTTGCATATGAATTTGTGGGCAATGTTGAAGTGCTGCTGAACATTTCAAGTATTGGCAGATTTGTAGGATTTAATTGGTAAATGCCTACCATTAAATTATTAGTTGATTGGTTTGGGTTTGTTTGTTTGTTTTATCTAAAGCATGTAAATCCAAGCAAGCTGGGCAACATGAATTTCCATAGTAAGTGCACTTGGGAAACACAATTCATGCAACTGTTCCTGGTGTCCCCTTTTCTGTTTGCATCACAAATATTGCAGGGAAAAACTCATTGCTGTGAAACTTAGGAATAGTGATTCCAGAGGCTATGTTACAGAGTACTCATAACAGGCAAGTTTGGTATTTGTAAGCTTAACCCTTTACTTAGGGAAATTTGATTCCAGTTGTAATACAATATGCATGTTTCAGTTTTATACATGGGAGAGAGGCAATTCAATTAGCCAGTAACTATATCCCACGTTATATATGAACCCATCTAAATTCAATTTTTATTTAAATACCCACAGCAACTGCTCATGGACTGATAATTCTATATCTTTGACTGGTTTCAACAGATCATTTTAAATTATGAACATAGAACCACTTGATTCTGCCCATGAACAGGAAGACACAAATTGAATGGAATGCATTATTTAATACAGGAAACTCACAGGACATTTGTAAACAGTGGTGTATCCTTAGCAGTATCTCCTGCATCTTTTGTAGTAATCCATGTTGGTATTCCTTAACAAACAGCCCATAGTATTTGGGACTCTAAATTTACACTCCTTTTGAATTAGAGGAAGAAGTTCAGCAGACTTAAATTTTTATTTGAAATAGGCTCTTCAAAAGCCTTGAAATAAATTCAACAGGAACAAGAGTGTCTTTAAATTCTGTAGTTTCTTGTGGGTGCAGCCTGAAAGGTTTTTGAATTTATATCAATGTAATAGGTTCTTCTTGACTGTCGGGAAAGACATTCCCCAGCATTAAAGTAAAACATCTACATCCAAACCCCCTGAATGTTTTTATTTAGATAAAAAAGCACCAACTTCTAAAACCTGTTTTTCTCTCCTTTTTTATATTAGTTCCTTTTGTATGTTATTTTTGAAAATACATATTGGTATTGGTCAGTGACCTTCCTCAGTGATGCATTTAGTTAGTGGATGTGAACATACTGCAAATAGCTCAGGCTGTGCAGGTCTTCCAGTGCCTCCAAACCTTGGCAATGTGCCGTAAGTGACCTGGAAGGAAGGCTGTCAAGGCATTCCTGTCAAAGAGGTACAAGCTGCAATCTACTGAATGCATCTTGTCTGAGTACCCTGAGCTTGCTTGGAGTCCATTTTCCCTCTCAAGGTCATGCTTTTATGTGGAAAACTGTTGCGAATCCTGATTTAGTGTTCTGCTGACTATGTCAATCTGTCACAATTGAGTGGTTTAGGCAGCTTAAAGAATCACTGTCAAAGGTATTGACAAAAGTAAGTTTTAATATAAAATTGTGGAAGTGCAACAAAGTTTAATGGCAACATTTCCTCTGTTATTTACTATTTAAATCAAGCATGCAAAGGAAAATTTGCTTAAAATCGCTTTAGAATGATTTGCATGGAGACCAGGAATGCAAGTGATACGGGTACAAAGGGTAAGGAAGAGCCTCCCATAGAGTCACAAGGTTCAGAGTGGACCCCATCGCCAAACTTAGCCTTAGATGTGATTGTTTTACGTTTAAAGGATTTAAGCAGCACTTTATCAATTGATTAAGTCAGCATTTACAAAGTGATTCAATAAAATTGACTACAGTTACAACAGTTACTTAATTATCATTCTGAGATGTCAATATTTATGCTGTACTTGCTATAGGTTATTTAAATCAGTTCACACACATCCATGCACGCAGGCACAAACAAGTGTGTACGAAGGCACCTGTAAAAAATTCCCTCTGATTTCAGTCAGACACCTGTGTTGAGTGCCTTGGCTTTTCAGCCGATGAGGGCTGAGGCTCAAGGAGTGAGACTTTATCAGTCTGTGCCCTCACAAACATGAGAGTTTGCAAGCTCCGAGAGCCATCCAGCTCAAAGGGAGATTCTGGCACATCCTGCTGAAGCCCAGAGAAACTCAAAAGGCCTCACTTAGGACCCCTATTTATAGGGTAGCCAGATGTAATCTGTAAAATTTCCATCTTCAGACTAGTAGTCACTGGAGTTTCCAAAATGATTAAAAAATATTTCCAATACGATTTCAAATTGTTCTCAAAACTCCAGCCACAATGGTGTCATTCCCCGTGGGCTACGGTTCAGGTAGGCTTTAAGTGGAGGACTGCTTGTGCTCTTGTCCTTCACCTAAGGGATGTTCCCAGCTTAACCATGCAAGAGTTCCCATATGGTCCAGGGAAGCTTGACAGCCCAACTCATCACACAAAGGCTGAGGCCCAGTGGGGCTTCCTGGGGTTATAGAGTGGTTCCAAGGAAGAGTGTGGGGAGGAGAATGCACCACCACAAAAACCTGAGACAAGAAATGAGGGGGATTATTTATTCTTTGAATAGTTATGTTTAGCTTTTTTGGTTGGTTTTTGTGGCTTGGTTGGTTTGGTTGTGTTTTCATTTTTTTTCCTTTTTTTTTTTTTTTTGCAAGTTTAGCCAGTATCAAGGGAATGACAGAATAAACTGATGCTGAACATTCTGTCTCCAGTGATGTGAAAAGTACCAAGGGAATCTCCCTGCAAAATGGCTGTTCAGGGAGCAATGAAATCTCTTCATCACATACATGTTTTAGAGGCAGACTCAGCAGGAGCCTGGGCTGAAGTATTATAAATTCTTATGCTGAGAATGACTAATATGTTTCAGAAGATTTTCAAGATCAGAAGACCTTTCCTGGTGTGGTTTATTGTAGCTGTTTTGGAGTATTATTGTGCCTTTCTCAGTAAGAAGCTAGCTCTGTGTCTGTTTTCCTTAACTCACTGCTAGCAAAATTGAAGAATGTGGATTGAAGGTTGCAGACATGAGACAGCCACAGTGCTGCACCAGCAGTCACACAGGAGCGCGTGCTCTGCATGCAGGCTACTACTTGGAGCAGTCTTACTGACACAAACTGAGGATCACCTGACTTCCTCTGCGCTAAGTGAGGGGTGTCAGGAGGCCTCCAAGGAATTTTATAGTGACCAGGCCACTCACTGAAAATGTTTGTTCAGAAATAGTAATTCATATGGAAACTGCTGTCAATCACAGCTTTTGCTGTGTTGCTTGTTTAGCTGTGTAAGCCTGCGTGTTGTTGGGGGCTGAGACTGATTTGCACCACAGATCCCTGTAATGTTTTGCTAAAGCAATGCTGTGATCACAGGCACAGATTGCTTCATTTGTTACACAGGAATATCCTGTAACTTCAAAGAACTACTACAGGAATCGTGATGGTGTTTTTTATACCTCTAGCCTACCAAAATATAGCGAGATTATCAATGGGCTAGTTGTCCAGGAAGTCATATCATAAAACACTTAAAGTGAAATTGTTTCACTAGAGGTGCAAGTTTGAGGAAGCCACCATTGCTTTCTTGATATTTGTCAATGAAGAATCATAAAAGTTTCATGAAGATGATGTTTTATGCATTCATGATGCTGTATTTTTATAGAGAGCTTTTCCAAATTTATCCTCTACATTTAAAAACAATAAATTTATCAACACTCATTTTGTAATAGCCATAGTTGGAAAAGACAGTTTATTTAACAAGTATACATTTTCTCTATGTATGTTTCTCAGAAGCTGTACATGAGCAGACAGAGGACTTCACAGCATGTGTTTGTAATACATCACCATCAGGTTAATATACTTAGGGTCATTTTTTTTGTTTGTGTGTGGCTGTCCTGGATCTTCTCAACAGAGTTGTTAAAAACCTGTGAAGATTTTTAAGTTCTTAGAGTATTTCAGGGGAAAAAAAAATTAAAATTATTTTATAGGCATTGCATGACACTTGCTGAATTACTAGACAGTTAAAAAAAAAAAAAAGCAAGGAAAAGTGAGACTACTACATTGACATGATGGAAAGTAGCTGTTTTTTTAGAGAAACAGGCTGTTGGAAAGCATGGACTGACATTTAGAAGGAAAGTCATTAATGAACGGAGCTCTTTGCTTCAGTGGATTTAAGATCAGACCATACATGGGAAAAGTGTAAGTCTGGAATTGTGATACATTTTTATAAGAGTACAATACTCTGTGGCCAGGTTCTTTAAATATTCCACACATAGAGAGTTTAATGTACCAGGTTTATGTATTTGAGGCTGTTTTACCTGATGCAGGATTTTGATTTAGTAAGCAATACCACTGTGCACTGAAATCACTCTACAAGTTACACTTAGCAGAACATAACAATTGGCTATATACTTGAATCACAATACAAACGTGGTTCTTGTTTTACTAATCTTGTGTGATAGGCTCACTGTCACAATCTGATCATCCCCAACTGCTGGGAAGGAATGTGCACTAATCTCTTTATCAATTGTTCAGCTTTGGGTACGGTGTTGGGTACAGCCAGATAAACACTGCCCTGTGCTGGTTTAGCTAATTCAGGAAGACATTCACACACTTTTGCTTATGTTTTTATTAACTGTTTGACAACAAACATTCACGTAACCAGTTTATCCATGCAACTGACACAGTCATTTAACTGAAACAAAGGCTGCTCTCTGGTCCCTTTTTTATTGTATTCAGCTTTCTCTGCAACAGTGGATTTTGTCTGATTTTGGTGGGAACACATCTATGTAAGAATGCCTAGCGTATTTTCAGATGCAGGCACAGGGACATTTTTACATGCATCAAGCTATGAAAACTTTGTGAAAAGAGCCCAAATAATTTTTTTTCCCTGGTGGAAGTTTTTCATCAGGAATCTTGTTACTTTATCTTTTGCAGAGAAGAGTCCATTGCCACTGTGGTATTTTTTTTCATAAGTGAAAATCCAGTTTAAAATCTTTTGCTCTTTCTAAAGTCAATCTGAAGGGTTCTGTTAAGGGTCACTGGAGATAGACTTTACCCTTAGTACTAAGATAGAAAGCTGTGAGACATTCATCAAAGCAATATATTCCCCTGGAAGTACAGATCCCATTAGCATCTAATCTTTACTAATATGCAAACTTTGGTAGAATTTAACTTAGTCTCTTACTCACGTTCTCCTGTTCTCATATATATCTGCAAAATTGTACTGCTGCAGACAGAGCTGAACTGCATTCACGTGAACTTAATTTTATCTATTTCTCTGGGAATGGGGCTAAATTGTAAAACAGCTTAATAGACTTGGGGCTCATTAGGTGTTCATTATAAGTACATTTTTATAATCAAATCTCATGTAATTTTGTTACTGTAGAATTAATACACTCGTAATGGAAAACACTGTACATTTCTGCTACAATAAGTAAAGGAGCCTGTTACATTTCAGGAAGTCAAATACCAGAAGTCAGAGACAACTGAAACAAAGATTTATAAGCCATTGGTTTATTTTGGATAATCCCTACAAACATTGTTGTGTATAAGGTGCAACTGTGCTTTTGGACTGAGGCATACATATGTCTTCAAATGCCTCTTTCTCTCCAAAGCAAAAAAAGTAAGAGATTCTCAAAAGTCTCACAATATTTATAGCTAGGGTTTGCTAGTGGAATCTGGTTTGCTTTCAGATGAATATCAAGTCCCAAAGTAGGAGAACGTTGTCCGGTGTTGCCCTTCTAGCAACGCGGAATGTTCAGGAATAAACATCTGCTGATGTGTGCAGTGAGCTGATGAGGCTTGAGGCCGTGGCGGCGGTCTTGGAGTTCCTCTGTGAGCAGCCATTGAAGTCCAGGTCCCTCGGAGCTGCTCTTTTCTTGTGGCTGGCGTGCATGCTGTCTCCATCGTTAGTGTCAAACACCACGGTCATGCTGGAGTCCATCCTGGACACGGCGTAGAGGCTGCTCTGCCGCATGGGGTGAAACCTGGCTGCCTTCAGCTCCAGCTCGTCATAGCTGGACACCTCGATGAAGGGGCACCAGCGGAAAGCTCGCTTGAAGCCAGCTCGGAACCTAGGAGGGAAGAAGCCTGGTGAAAGCCTGGGCTTGCAAGAGCCAGCCCCAGGCCTTCACCTGAAAACATACACAGTGCTGGCAGGACACTGACTTGGCAATTATCCTGCCCCTAAACCTGGGTGTGGTGAAGTCAGTGGGAGTTTCCTTGACTGAAGTCTGAATGGGGTAAAAAAGATGGTAGTAACAACTGATTTCAGTTTCTGATTTTCTATGTTTCCCTGCATTTTAACACTGGTGTTTTCCTTCAAATGAATTTCCTGTCCTTTGCCCATGCTTAAGTAAACAAACACCAACTTTCATAGAACTGTCTTCACAGAAACTATTTTTGATTTGACCTCTAATGAAATCTGCACCTGTATTTTCATCTTAATTCAGTAAGAAACTTTGTAACATTCTTTTCCCTAAAATACCATCCCAGTTTCCAAATTTCAATATCCCTTCTGTGTTTCTCTCTTAACAGAGATGCTTGTATGGGAATGATTTAATGACTAATAACTGTTCGTATAAAATATTTTGAAAAATAATTTTTCATAATTAAAGAGGATCCTAGAAAGTTGAAATCTGAATGTGAGCAATATACAAATAGGTATTTTTAGGCTTTAGAGTATCAGAGTTTACAATACTCATAGAAAGTTATTTCAATTCAGAGGCAGGGATTTACCATAAAGACCATTATGTTTTGTGTGTATGCATTTCCAGAATAGAAGTTTAATATGTCAGAAAAGCAATTCCCTATATATCTGTGTATAACCGGAAAAAGAACACCTTTTCATCTAGACCTAAAGCTTATCTGACTTTCTCATTTGTCTTGCTTCTCTTGTTTTATTCCAACAATCAGCTCTGTTGTTTATCCTGTCTAAGATTTTTTGAGCAATGGTTCAACTACCACGGTGATGTCTGCAGTTAAAAATTCAAATGAAGTGTTCAGTTAAAGTTAACTGATCTCACAGAAGTGACTTTTCCTTCCTCAAATGTGTAAGTTTGCCATGCAGTTCTCAAATGATGACAATAGAGCGGGTAGGTTGCTATTCAGCATTCTCTGTTTACATGCAGTCCATATTTTGGAAAAATACCGAAAGAACCTCTGATGGAAATGGATTTAGTGAGGAACGGTAAAACCAAAACATCTTTAAACTGCATTACTTTTCTTGGCACCTTCCATCCTCTTTCTAATTCGGGGCACGTTTTTTCTTCATCTTGAAATAATGCTCTCTTTATCTAGATATGCAATGTCCTAATTAGCCTGGAAGAGGAGGCTGGGGATAGGTTTTCTGACTCTGTCTGATACTAGATCCAGCAGAGACACAAATTGATCTGACTCCCAGCAACAAGCTCTATTTTCCTACTTAATGAAAAGGAGGCAGGCATTCTGGCATCTTCATTTCAATATTGAACTTAATTATAAGAAAACTGTCACCAGTATTTCATTCTTGCATCAAATTCTGAACAAGGTGACCTTTAGTGTGTCTCAAAATTATTAAATTTTCTTTGGCTGTATTCTTTGATCCAGACATTTAATTTTGCAGTGTTCAAGCATGAACATAACCCACAACAGAGATATTATTTTTTTATTAATACTTTTGTAACTGTGCCATTAAAAGTTTTTGAAGAAAGTGGAGTTGGTTTAGAAGTTTTATGGTAACAATTTAAAAATATGAGGCCGCATTCTTCCTTGTGTTTGATTTTTTTCAGACCCTTACTGAAATCTGGTTTCTGTTGAAATTAATGGAAAATTTGACATTTGAGTTACAGTTTTGTTCTGGCATGCTAAAATTTTACCTCATCTTTTAACAGTTGTAAATGATGAATAGAGGCAGAGAAGGCTGTTTGAATTTAGTTATTACCTTGTCCTTTTAAAAGATTGTGGATGTTAATCATCATAAGTTATCCTCATCAAGGAGGAAGACTCCTGTGTTTTTACACCAATAAAAACTCATTAAGATTTGTTCACTTCATTTTTGATTAGACTCCTTTTGTCAGGTACTCCATGATCTTTAGTGGGGTTTTAGAATTATCTTGCAAAATTGGTATAAAGTTTGACAGTAATTAAACTTGGCACTGGCTGCTAAGTCAAAAGATATTTGAAATAATATTTAGGATTACTTATTCAATACTGATTCATAATGACTGACTTTGTGAAGAAATTAATTGTTCTTGGTGATCTTTATTCAATAATGCTAGAAGAAATACTGGAGAATAGGATGGCCAGGATGATGTTTGGGTAGATCCTGGTCCTACAAGTTGAAATGAAAAGCTCGAGTCCGTTCTGCAGTGCAGTAGTCTCAGACTGTCTCACCAAACTCAACAGGTGCAGTGACTTTGAAATTCCGAGCATAATGTGTTGCTATCAAACAATACTGTAATTTAGCATTGAGTAATGAGAATATAAATATTTGTATAATATTTATGAGCCTGTTGCAGCTCTTGGAACCCAGTAGAAATCTAATGGTGAGGCATACAAAACATAGTAAATAATGTTTTATATTACATCCTTCCAGCAAAACAGAACTGGGCTAGAGTTAGTGAACATATGGCTTGCACTTTGTATCACTAGTGACCATCTGTTTTATTTTAATCTTTTGTAAACCAAAAACCACTAAACTGCTATAGATTTTTAAATTTTGCAGGTGGACCTGAGAAGGACTTGTTTCTGAAAACTGAATTTTGCTCTGAAATTTTAAGTCCACCAAAATATTTACTAGAAGTACACCTTTGGTCCTTTGGGATTCTTTTCAAGTACAAACCTAAAGAAAGGGTTTGTGGTTTTTTTATTTTGTTTTCTTTCCCACTCACTGAAAGCTATTTAAGTGAAAGTTCTATGTCTTTAATTCAATTTAAACAATTTATATTCTTGTTGAAGTTATGCATCTTGTTTCATAACCAGCTCTTACCTCTTATTAAGACAGCAGTAGATAATGGGATTATACATCGTAGAGCTCATGGCAAGCCAAAAGCTGGCTAAATAGATTTGCTGAATGTATTTCCACCGGTTTAATTGTTGATAGATCCCAGTAACTATGAAGTAAATGTGGTAGGGCAGCCAGCAGATGGCAAATGTCAGCACAACCACAATCATCATTTTTACCACCTGAAAGAAAGAAGTAATACTGATATTTTGCCTTTTTTATTTGGACAAGCATTTCAACATCCATTAATAATTTTATTGTAATTAATTTTTAAAGTCAATCAAAAGAAAGATGAATATGCTTTTATATAGTTTTCCCTTTTAATCTGAGTCTCTTAATTATTTTTTTTCTTGACTGGAGATCCTCTTTTTCCTAAGAAAAATAACATGAAAATCTTTCCTAATTTTATTTGTATTTCTTTTTCCAAGTAATGTGTTTGCTTACTTATATTTGGCTATCTAAAACAGCGCTTGTTTTCTGTATACCTAATCATGGCATAAGGTCACAAGGTGTTTTTTTAGGAGACCTCATTTTGGCCTTTATTGACCTTGGTGTCTCTTTATTGTGGTCTGAGAGCCTATTTCTTGTCCCCAGTTTTCAGATGTGATTTGAATAACACTAGGTTGTAGGAAATGAGCAACTGCAGCATCCTGTGTAATTTCAGAGCCTAACAATTCCCTTGGCTGGTGATCCTTATTTGTTGTTTTCTGCAGGCATCACAACCATCTGTTAGCTACCAGAGTTTCCAGTAAGCAAAAATGAAGAGGAGCTCTGCTTTGTGCTCCAAACACATGAAGAAAACTTGCAAGTCATGTAAAATTTTCACTCCCATCTTTCTCTTTTCACCTCTGTCAAATACTAGTCCATTTTCAGCTACCATTTTCAGCACAATATGTCACGTTTACACCACAGATTTTCTTTTTGTAGCTAAAATGAAACTAGACATGATAGATCTATGCTGGGAAGTCTCTTGCTTATTTGTACTTGTGAATACTGAGGAGTAACAGGAATTGCTATGAACAGGTCCTTTATTTTCTCTGTACAAGGTGCCATTTCATACTGTTTCTAGTTTTACCAGGGGGAAAAAACCAAAAAGCTGAAATTTGTCGTACTTGTGTGCCTTTGGTTAATATTTTTATAAAATTCCAACTAACATAATTAAATCATTTTCTGTATAAATGTTATGGTGTCCTCCTTATCTCATATTACATCTTCCTATGGGAAAAATAAAGAAATTTTTCATTTAATAGCTGGTACCAGTTAACAATCTTTCCTGCTGGATGGGACTGTAGTCTGCAAGATTTTGCACATAAGATTTTGCTTATAGGAATACTTAATATTGCTGATAGATATACACTGATCATCACTTAAAGGTAAAATGAGGCATCTGGCCACATATACAGCATTAATGATAGTTGATTATTCTAAAGCACTTTTCATCAGTTAAATATAAATCATCCTGTGATCAGGAAGATCAGTATCGTTATAAAGGAAGGCAACACACCAAAACATAGCATTGCTTTTACCTTTCCCATGTACACCTGTCTGTCTATATCTATGCACATCTAGAAGTTTATGGGATGATATGTGCAAATTTTTTGGGTGGGAGGGAAGAAGTTATGATATTATGTGGATGGACATTCCTGGACTAAACTGTGTACCTGAAGTGATGCCATTAAAATATGTTGTTATGTCACAGTCTATAATTAAATGGCATCTCTGTTTCTCTGCTTTTAACTTCCACTATTCTTCATCTGGGGCCTGGGCACTTACAGCTCTGCCTTGCACACATTATATAGATGGAAGAATTATCTCCATAGTTTTACCACAATACTTAAGCTCTCTGTCCACTGATTTACAGGTGCACTTTGCTTGTTGCTGTATTTTTCTAGGTCTGTCAGGAATGATAAGTCAGCGACTTTCAGGACTTCTGTAATTTCAGAGCATTTGAGAATCTAATTACTTACCTTGATTTAATTAACAAGCCTTGCAGTACCAGCTGTGCATGTGAAATTGTTCCTAGAGTTATTAATCATTGGGCTATCATAGGTCCTAAATTAAAGGATTTTTGTGTCCAGATTTTCAAAGTGTAAACAGGCAAACCTGTATTTACAGTGTGCATTTCATCTGTGCAGTGCTTGACAACCAAAACAGTAGAGCTTCCCAGCAGCTAATGTAGCTTAATCTGATTGAACACTGTGTCACTCATGCCCCAGAGTAGCTAGAAATCACAGAAAGAGTCCAGGTTGCCCATTTGGCATATTCAATTTTGTTAATATTTTCCAAAAGAAAGTTGTTTGTCTTTTTTCTAATATCCAAATGCTTACTGTCTTGTTTTCTGTGTTATACTGAAGGGCAAGGCAAGCAGTGCTTCAAAAGTCTACTTAAAAGTCTCCTAAAGCTAATAAACCTTCACAATCTGAACAAAAAATAGCTTTTAGATTTCAGCTGCTGCAAAAGTTACCCCTGAAGGAACGATGTTTTGGTTTAAATTACTGTTAAATATAATTTTTCAGGTTTTCTTCACGGGAACAGAAATCCCCAAATAACTTCTACCCTGCAAAGAAAATCCACAATTTTTCTTCTGAAAATTTCAGGCAATTAAATTCTAATTTTGAATTTTACTTTTTTTAAGTTTTGAAATGAAAAAGAGCAAATTACCCCCAGAGAATTGCATCTTTTCCTGCAAGTTAACTGTTTTGTTTAAAACAAAATACAAATTTTTTAAAACAGTGAGATTAGTAAAAGGTTTTCTTGTTGCTGTTTCTTTCTGGAAATCCATGATTAAATATTAAGTCGTCATCATCCTGAAAGCAGAAATTTCTGAAGTAAATAGTGGAACTAGACAATGCTCTAAAGATGATTTTAGATGGGCATTAGCATTTGATTTAATTTGTGAAGTAACAAATCACTTGAATGACGGACATTGAAGCATATTACATTTTTAATCATTTGGGTTTGCAGCTGTTTTCATACATGTAAAAAATAATCTGAAATGTACAGAATTATTTTTCTCTCAAGTAAGGCTGTATCAGTCTGCGTTCCACTGATGTGAATGGTGATATACTGTTAAATCTATGTCTAGGGGCAGACATAAGATGGTGTTTCCTTATTCATGTGTAAAATGTTTTTTCCCTGGAACAAAAAAGTGCAATTTTTTCCTGGAAAGAGGGACGATTAAGAAAAGTCAATGTTAAGTTGTCATTTTGAGTATTTATATAGTACAATGCACTTATTGACGTATTTCCTAGAAGAAAAATGAGATATGGCAAGTCTGTGTGGTGTAAAATTGTTGGAAACACAAGGCAATTAGGATTAAATTTGAAGTCAAACACAGAAGTCGTGAGAGGAATCAGAAAGCCATAGTCTGTTCTCATTTCATCATCTAAGAATGACTGTGTGTTGGCAGAAACGGAGTTAAAAAAAAGAGTCAAAGGAGGGAGATTATTCCCAATTTCCTCTTCTCTTTCAGAAAGAGGCACACACACTGTGCAAGGCCATACCTTGCAGTTTATAGCTGCAGTTCTTGTCCATAATATTGGTCTTCCCAGTATAAAGTTTCACTTATTGATTGTATCAATAACTAAGAACAGAATGTGATTTCAAGGCCTATAAACCCAGGGCACCTTGAGTTTACTTGGAATAAATTCTGATGAAGAAGTGCCGGCAAACCAACAGGGAAAATAAATGAATCTGGCCCAGTATGAATTTACCACAAAAACCTGATTGTCTTTTCCCAACACACTGTGATGTTTCACTAAGAAACTTCAGTGACACTTCACAGATCCAACTGCAGAGTATAAAAGACAGCTTCAGTGTTGGGGTTGTTTTTTGACTGCTTAAACCTGTGACTGAAAAAAAAAATAAAAGTTCTTTTTAATAGCCCTGTTCTGTTTTACTTTTTTGAGATATTACCATTTTTTCAGTTGCTTTTCCTTCTGTTCTGAGTTGCATAGAATTCATTAATAAGGGTTTGCTCTTGTGCATTAGGAAACATTTCTAAAGCAAGAAAATTACTGAATTCAGTTGCTTAGCTTAAAGTCTCGTTCTGTTCCTGCCACCATTTCACCATGGAGCTTTCCAAAATGTGAATTGCAGTGAAAATCACCAACCTTTATCCCAGTGGCACCATTTTCCCCTGGTGTTCTGTTCAATCTCCCTTTGTGTGTTATGGGCAGCATGACTGGAGTCAAGAGGGTTTTTTCTGTTCTAGGCAATACTTTTGTTAAAATGAGTTGTACTGAGTCTCTCTGTTGTGCAACCTTCATGCAAGTCTAGAGGCTAGATTTGTAAAAGGAAAACCAAAGTATTTGTTTTATACATTGACTTTCATTAACCTGTTCTGCTGATATTGAGGCACTGCTGACTATGTCTAGTAAAGAAAGTTAATTTATGTGCTTTGTGGTCTTGTCCATTCCTTTAAATCCTTTCTGTCTGAGTAAGGAGCATTCTGTCATTAGTGAATGTAATGAGAAAAAAATCCCTTTTTTGCTCTTTTTCATATAGAAGTTCATCGGAATTGGAGTTTGCAGGTTTGCCTTTGCTGTGAAACATCTGAAACAGTAAAAGTGAGAAGGAGCTAACAGATTCAGCTACTCAGGAAAACCAGTAAGTACATTTTTTTTATCCCCATCCTGTTTTTATTTTACATGAAGAATAGCTAGAAAAATAGTCTAATTTAGATGTAGCATTGAGAACAGCTCTCGAAAGATTAGGAATAAAATATACTTTCCTGAGAGACTCAGTCGCTGCTGGAGGAATATAGCAATTCATATTGTGAGGCATTGATTTGCCAGCAGTACCTGAGACTTGAACCATGCAATCATTTCCTTTTCAATCTTCTCTGCAGCCTCCTTATTGTCTTTCTAAATCATCTTTGATACTGCTGCTTCTACAAGTATGGGAATTTGGCTTTGGATTTCATTTGCACTTATATCACACAGAATAACTTAATTACTTTCAGAACTTTTACTCCTGAGTGTTATGCAGATATAAATGAGAAGCAACTGATTTAAGAACCCATGGATTGTAAGGATGTCTTTGTTTACCCTCTCCTGGATGTTATTTATGCATGAATACAACTTAAACACAGTTCACAGATAATCCCTGTGAATCATAACTTTTGCCCTGTGCTCTTTTGGGAGAAGTAAAATGCTGCATTAACATTTCACAAGGTGTTTCTTCCAACGTGTTAGAATGCAGCCAGTAAATCCACTTCCCAGCTCTGGGGACACACATGGCACTCATGCATGAGGCACCAGGGAGAAAGGAGCACTGATACGCCTTTGCTTCTCCACAGTGCTTATTTGGAGTGAACTCCTTCTCTTGTGCAAGAAAATTAGGATTCAAAGGGTAACTCTAATGGCAATAGTACAGAAATAGGAATGACTTCTAAGATATCAAGTGCTTTGACAAGCTCAGGCATTTTCTGTAGTCTCTCAGCCCGTAGGAAAGGACAGATTCTTAACAGCTGAAGGAGATGCACATTTAGGAGGAGAAAGTATGCAAGAGCTTGGAATTCTTTCAGCCAGGTAAGGTACTTGCCAATTCCAGTGCTCCAGATGATTTTAGTCTTCTGACTTATGCTTTCCATCTGTTTTTCTCAGTTGCTTGAAATAAAGAAACTGTTTTTCATTTCAGTTTGCATAATCCCTTGTTGCAAACAGAATTCGTAGTTTACTTTGCTATTTAAGCTCTTAAGTTCAAAAATATATTCCCTTCTAGTGTGAAGTAGTTTTTAATTAGTTTACTTTCTTCCAAATGCTAAAACATGGGGCTCCCCTCAAACCGAAGGAATTCTGACATTTTTTATGAGTGGTCTTAGCTACTGCCATTTTTAAATGATGTTTCCCCAAAGTTGCATGGAACATAGGTTTGACAATGCCTTTGAGTTTCTCTCAACGTGTCAAGAAATATCTGTTCCATTGCAAAAAAGGGGTAAATATTTTGCTCACGGTTTTGTTTTCCTTGAGAATGCTTGATTTTACAAGCGCCTGATTGGGCACAAGGAGGAAGAGTTTCCACAAATTTTATGTTACTTTATCTAAGAAGAGATGTCTCAATTTCTCACAAGAGATTGTTGGATATTAGGCAATATGCTAATGTCTGCTGCTCAGACTGAGAGCTTTTTTCTGTAAGCTGGACAACAAGTAAAGGTAGCTGGCTTTGTATCATTGTCTTGGTCTTAAGCATTGAGTAACATAAGTTTATGTTCTTTAGAAGACAACTCCGTGTTGCTGTTGTGGGATTGGCATTACTGGGCATGATTATCCGCCTGAGATCTGGTTCTGGGGAGAAAGTGAAAAAGCTGATCTAGTGCTTTTGTACTTAGGATTCATACCACCTTTACAGTACTTTCCTTCTTTACCTGGAATGAATGATGGGGCATAATTCACTTCCGTGCCTCTAACCAAATATGAGATTTAGTCTGGGGGAAATAAAATTTGTTTTCCCAATAGGGGTAGTTTTCTGACACAATTCTGGGAGTGTTCTAGAATCTTTAATTCTCATTGAAGGCTCTCCCAGAACCTTGCCAATGTTTAAATGAATTTTCCATATAAGACTTCCAAAGGAATGGCACCAGTGCATGTTCTCTTTTGGAAATTAGGCCTTATATATTGGACACTGCAATAAACAACTAATGCTATGATGACTTATGCCAATGAATTATGCAAAAGTTGCATACCATCCTACCTGTGGTTTACTTAATCTGGACTCCTTATAATGGAAACTGTCCTCCTGAAATTAAAATGAGATGGGTACCTTTGGTTATCTTCAAAAGGGGAGCACAGGCTCTTATTTCATATGGAAAGACTACTTTTGGAATTGTTTTATTTCCAGCTTATTCTCCTGGGGCAATTAAGTAAGTGATTTATGTAATTAGAAGCCATTTGAATGTTTACCATATTTCTCTATAATTTTGGCACCAGAACATCATGGGAAGGAATGCAGATTATTTACTACGTAGTTTAAAAAACCTCTTTCTTCTCTTTTTTGTTGATAAGAAAAAAGACTATGAACTATTCCTGGACTGTACTTGTTTAAATTGGTAGGCAAAATTCTGTTAGGAAAAAAGCAGTTAAAGCTATTTTTTTATTGTCATCATAATTGTGCAGTTGCAGTGATAGTAGCATCTTCCCTTTCAAAGGTTGAAGAAAAAAATTTTTATTACCACCAAAGGAAAAAAAAAAGGCAAAAAAATTAATATTGTCCTCCAGTGTATTTTCATTTAAATTGATTTCAAAGGAAACTGTTAATGTCTGTGATGGTGAGATTCATATTTTGCATTTGATGCACGTAGTTTATTTTTGTCATTCTGCAAATGGTTGTACAAGGTTGTGAATTTATTAGGAGAAGTAGACTTTTAACTCACACACAGAACATTTTGGAAATACTTGGTCAATAAAAAGTGCTCTGGTCAGTTATTGATGACAAGTATCAGGAGTGTCATTCTCCTGACAGCATCTACTTTTGTACAGACAAGCATTGCTTCAAGCATTAAAGTAACTATGTGACTTGGCCATAATAGTCAGCACTTTGATCATTATTGCACTGGTTTGATACTCCTGTGATATCCCAGTTTTGTGGAATAAGGTATAAACTGACCCATGCAAGCGTGGCTGAAAGTGTTTCCTAGGAAACCTGCTCTAAAACCAGGAGAAATCAAAAAACTACTACCCACCCCAGAAAATGAGTAATGAAATAAAGCTGCTTTGAATAGGGTATTTACAATGTTGCAGTACAGAAACTTTTAAAGAATGAACTGTTTGAGTTAAAGGATTAAATTTAGGTGAGGGCATTAATAGACATGACATAGGCATCCCTCTGTGTGTAGGTGTGTGGATTTCTGCTTTAACTCAGAAGAAAAAAAGCTGTGCTGAAGTTATGTTTTGTTTTCACATGAACAGCAGCCTGGAATGCATGCAAAAGTGTGTAAGTACAATACTGGAACTGCAGTTCTGTTCTGCTGAATATGCAGGTCTTGGTTCTGCTGTCCTCCAAAATGACTGATCTGCATCAGATTTCCTGGGCTTTTCACCACACAGATGCTTGGCAGTATTCCAGAAAGCTCAATGAATGAAAACTCATGCTAAAACTAATTTCTTCATTACTTCCCTACAGGGACTCAATGAGGAAGGGACTTTGTATGTACTCTCTCTTATCTTTGTGTGTGTGTGTGTGTGTGTGTGTGTGTGTGTGTATAAATATTTACCCACTCATGCACACACAGGACTATTCATGTGGTCATAATATAGGATACATAAAGGGTTAACTTTGACTGCAGATTAGATGAGACCACAAAAGACCTTTTGAAGTTTCCAAGGTTTGTTTATATGCTGGTTGAAAAAATTTGCATACAACTTAAAGAACACGCTTTGTCCTGAATGTGCTATTTTAAGGTTATCTGTCGGGAGGATCAGGTCCCAGACTTGAACTTGGGGAGAAATGCACAGAGAAAATTAAGTCTGTCTTAAAAAACCCCAACTTCATGGTTTGAAACGTGGAGATCATAATCTCCATGCTGAAAATCTGAATGTTGAAAAAGAGATATTTGGCTTTCATTTGTCTTTCTCATAGGTATCTTGGTTTTATTATTAAAGACCATTTATAGTTGGATTCAGCAATGCATTTGAAAACACACTGAACTCACTAACACTGGAGTGAAGCATAGTTGAAATCTTTCATCTCTTAACCTAGTGCTACTTCCATTCTTAAAAACATGAGGCATTACTAAGCAGAAATTTTTGGCCTAGGACTGTGCCTAGACTTAATATTTTACATAAATTCTGCCACCAGTGATCAGAAATAGAAAAATAACAAGGAGAAACATCACAGCAGCTGTGAGTGCACAATTCTGAGCCTAATCACTGACCATGCAGAACCGGTCTCTTAAATCTGCCCCTTACCTGGAGATGTTGCCAGCTGTTCTATAAAAAAAGTTATAAACAAAAAACTTCAATCAGTTTGTCAGTAAATACTTAAATTGGCAAGGTTTATGCACAGTATAAAGCCATTTTTAGTATTTACTCTGCTTTTACTTCCCTGTGGTTGCTGCTTGAAGCACGGATGATGCTTGTGGAAAGAAAGATGTGTTTGCTCACAGTTCATAGCTGAGTTTTAGGAACCTGAGACAATGATTGGAAGCTGGTGCTGCTGCAGAGTGTTCTGAAGCTATTCAGATATGGAGAGCAGAGAAGAGCAGCTTCCAGTAATTTTGTTGTATTTCACTGTGCCACTCACGTTCAGAAAATGATCAAGAGGTCTGACTTTATTTTTACCTCAGTAGGAAATCTTGTTCAAAATTGTGGGCAAATCATTAAAAAGAGAACAAATTTCTAGGAAAAAAAAATCATGAAAAGGAGAACAGGTGAACCCTTTTTTCTTTCAAGTTCTAAGACCGTAAAATAGGTCTGTGAAACTTTTTTTTGGGTTTAACATGCAATGGAAATAATTCACCTGTACATCATATCCCAATCTTTCCCTAGGCGACTTCTAAGCATGTGAAGAGTGAGACTGTGAAATAAAAATTCTGATTCACAACATTAATAATTACTTTGCTCATTCCTTACATTTTAAGTAGGTTTTCAGTCCATATACTTGGTAATAGAGTTTAACAGAACTTTTAAAACTTAAAACCAAAGATTATTGGTTGTACTGCCTCATCCTGCTGGAAAAAAAAGTGCTCCTTTTGTGTATGTGTTTAGGGAGGGGGTCGTACATTGTAATTAATGTGGTGATTTTGCAAGAATTTAATTAATGGTAAATGAAAATGCCCGAATCAGGCCTTCCTGTCAATACTCTGTATTTTGCTGAGATTTTTCATAACTATGGGAATGTATTACTGATCAAAATAGGAAAAGATATCTTATTCTGCTGGTATTTTCACCAGAAAGATATTCTGACCCTCATTACCCTTTTGAAGTTTTTCTTAAACTCAAGAGAAAATAAGCTTTAAAAAAGCTGTAATAGCTTTCAGCTGTAATAGCAATTACTTGCAAGTAGAGACTTGGACTATTGTGTTAACACCAATCTGGTGAGTCTGGCAGGGTATTTGTGTTTATGGTTATGGAACAACTGCTCAGAAATCTTAGTGGAACACTAACATTTGCAGTCTGGTCCAGCAACCTTCTTAATGAGCAGTCCTGACTCACACATGCAGAGCTGTGGAGAAGAGCAGCAGACAGGATTGGCATCTGTGCTTCGTAAGAAGCATACTGAGCAGCGTGTCACACCTCCTTGTGTAACTAACTCCATCTGCAGGGGTACAAACCCAACTTTAGGCACATGTAGCAGTTTGTGAAGTCAGGCTCTAGCTTTATTTGGATTGTTTTACATCTACCATATTGACAAGCTATTTCAGGCTTCCCATAAATGATCACAGTTAGGGCTTCTCTTACTGTGATATCCTTGAAGCAGAATAAGGGGAAACATACCTTTAGTTATTAATTTTTGTGAGTAATTTTACCTGTTACAGTTCACTACTGAGTATGATTTGGGCAACACTTTGCACTGGAAAGGTAGTTGAGAGAAAAATGTTTTTACTAGAAAGTATTTAATACAAATTTCCCTCCAATCTGGGATATATTCTCTAAATACCAGTCTTGAGATACCTTATTTAAGGTATTTACTGGGGGATTTTGTACAGCAAAATAAAGGCATGCCAAATAATTTTGATGACAAGACACTTTTGAGCAACTTTGCTGCTACAGAGGCAAGGCAGAGAAAGAACCTGGATGTGGGAGAACTGCGGGAGCAGAAATGCAGCTTCGCAGTGCTGACCATATACTTTGTATGGTGCCAGCAGTGATTGTGTCCCTAGCTGGGGTGGTAGCAGTGACAGATATCAGAGAGCAGATGGAAACTGCTGGACTGGTACTGTGCTATTTCTGGGGGTCATTTTTCACTGTACATCCATAGGTAGGATCATACTCAGAAAAATTCTGGCACTTGCTCAATTAAGGGCTAATAAAATTATCTGCTGGGGATTTGTTTGCCTGTTGTGAACCAATGAAGGGGAGACAGATGTTACTGACTGATGAAAGCACGACCAGGTCATGTGTTTAATGAAAGGAAAAAATGAGATGTTAGGATCTTCCACATGAGGCACTCTCAGTAGAGAACAGAGAATTACCCCCTGTGCAGGACCATGGTGACACTGCATTGCTGGCATTCCTTGTCTGGTTTTGGTCACTTGTTGCATAAAGATGTTAGGTAAAATGCTATATAAAAGAAGATCAGAAGCGTTTGTTTCGTTTATATGTAACAAATGTAACCAAAACCAGAGAGGAAATGGATATAAAAACATCTGTAGAGGTGACATCAGTGGGGGATATTAAGTAATTAATTAAGCTAACTGAAATTAATGGCATAAATAGAGCTGTCTATAAAGAAATTTACCCTGGAAAACTGAACTCTAGAATTGGTGAGATATTTTAGAAGATGGATATCTGGATATACCAGAAGAATTGCCTGTGGTGACAGGCTTGAAGGCTGGTTCCTGTTTTGTTTTCATTTAATATTTTAATATTGGAAGAGACAAAATGACACTCAGTGAGTAAGTGGAGAAAGCACTGGACACAGTTCAACATCTTCCAGTGTTTGGCAAAGGACAAGCTTGTTTTTGGAAGAGCCTTTTAAAGCATCTGAGAATTCCTTCTTCCTTTTTTTTTTTTCTTTACATTAAATAAGAAATGTGACATTGTCAAACACAACCACAGATTAAAACATGCTATGACTCACTGATAGAAAGATTTTCAAAAAGATTTAATTCTTAGCGTAGTTTCACAAAGTCTGAGATACATGACTATGTGCTTATAACCTCAGAGGAAACTGGTTTAAAAATATGAAATCATAAAGTCAGATTAATTGCTTCAGAGATTATTATTTCAATTTTTTGTATTTCACATAGAGGAAACATGGTGTATGAACATAACAAGCTGACACTTAGGGTAGTATTTTTGTCACACCTTCAGTTGCCTGAGGAATTAATTAGCAGACCTTTCCATGTAAGGTCTGGAATCTTTAAAAAGCATCTCTGTTTCTCTTGATTGTTGTCTGATAACAAAGCAGTGGAGTGTACAGTAGTGGTGCTAGCTGGGTTAAGTTGTTCTTCAGCCTTATATTACTTACTCTTTTTGCTTTTTCAAATGTGCTGAACAATGATTGCTAAATTTTTGAATGTGGCTGCACTGAAGTACACCTGTGGTTTTCAATCACAATAGAGCTTTGGCCTGCAAAAGATGCTCACAGTGCATCAGCATTTTGGGTAAATGATACTTTAACTGCATCTATATGAAATTTCAGCTAGTCAAGCAATACAGCCACCCACGTTGTCATATAAGTTATAGTGCTGTCACTGTTGGATCAGTGAGACCAGCTGTTCTTAAAACAGCATTTTCTCTTCAGCTTAATCTTTGCTCTTAGTTCTCTTCTAGTATTTATTTATTCTGTTTTACATTTTATTTTCATTGTCAATCTCTGCAAAGTCAACAATTAGACCTATTTACAAAAGGTAAATATGGATAGACAAAAAAATTATACAAGCACCTATTTTTGGTAGGAGATACAGAGTATTAATAGCAAATTGAGTTTCTGAACCTCCTTCTTCCACAACAGAATGGGTAGGTTGTTCCACATATCACTCCCAGAAATGTGAGATCAGCTAAAGGGAAGAGGAAGGTGCACCAGGGGAAGGTGCCTATGGCCCTTTGTGTATGTTTGTACCGTTCTGGAGTGCATCCCTGATCCATCCTCTCAGTATCTACTTGAACATTAGGGAGAATTTTTGGACATCAGGAAGCATTTCTTCCCTGAAATAAAGTTGAATAGTTAAATGGTTGTGAGCCATTGGAAAAGGCTGCCCAGGGAAGTGATGGAGTCACCCTACCTAAAAGTGTTCAAGAAATGAATGGACGTGGCACTTAGTGCTGTGCTCTACTTGACTAATTGGAGACAGTCAGGGGTTGGACTTGTTGATTTTGGAGGTCTTTTCCAGCCTTGACAACTCTATGTTTTATGAATTTATTGCTTGTTAATTTGCCTAAAACCTTTCTAAATCTTCTGAGATCATAAGTATCTGGCAGGAGAGCATCTCAGATGTTCTTTACCAACTTTTAAATCACCCTTTCTTAAAGTAGTCTCTCTTCTAAGTGCCTTAAACTGCTCTCCTGTAAGTTCTTGTATTTCTGGATTTGGTGACCAACACTTCTTCAGACACTTTACCCATCACCTTTGTGTTTCTCTAAATCCTGACATCTTGTCCCTTGGCCTCCTTGTCTCCAAACTGAAGAGTTCAGGCCATTTTAATCTCTTCATAAATGCACTGATCATTTTTAGCTGCCCTTCCTTGGGCTTTCTCTAAATCTACGAAATGGAGGGGGAAGAAAATGAGAACAACCCAGAGAAATATGTGTGAAGTGTTCATACAGGAGTTCTCACAAAGACTGTGACTCCCTAGCAAACATATGTTTTTTTTTTTCTTGTTTATAATCAAATTTGAGAAACAGTTTTTATATTGAAACAATGTGGCTTTTAATCAATCTTCCTTGCTAAAAGAAGTTGAGATGACACCTCAAGCTGTGTTAGGAGAAGGAAAAAATACAGGCACAAACATAAGTATGTGGAGGAATGAAAATTACTGAAAAAGATGCCTGATGACATATTATCACAAAGTTAACAGTCATAAATAAAAAGAACAGTAAAGAAAATATAAAAGTTAAAACATTTCCTGTTCCTCTATATTCTTCCCATTGTGGCCAGGCAATGGCATCTTCTGTTGAGTTGAATGTTCTTTTTTTCAGAAAACAGTTGTATCAGAACCGTATCTCTTGATAAAAACAATAGAAACTGATTTTACTTGATTAAAGTACATGAACATGATTATTCCCTCTTATGGGTTAATTAAAGCTGAGTGATTGAAACTTGTTAGGTTACAAAAACAGGGTGTAGAGACAACATCTGAGAGCAAGTATTTGCAGTGAATATAAAGAACATTTTGACCGAGTAAATCTTATAGTAACATGATGAGACACCTGTATAAACTTGTTAGCTATGACTGCATTGAGACTATAATTCCATATTATGAAAATGGGAATTATTGGAGAATAAACGATGTTCAGCTGAACATCAGTAGTCTCATGCCATGAGCTTTAAGAAGAAGGGATAATGGCTGCAAAGTCCCCACATGAAGCAAATGTTCAGAAGTTCAAAAGATTGATGTCAGGCAGATTTAAATGAGTCAGTCCCTGAGATATTTGAGCTGTCTGTAAAAAAAAAAAATACTAAGCATGACTTTGTGTTGTTCAACCTGCAGTATGCACTGTGACATTCTTTGAATCCTTTGTTCCTTAATGTCACTTGCAGGAGGATTCAGGACTGTGTTGCACAATCATATGTATGAAATGATGAGACTATCTGTTGAACTGCTAACAGCTTTCTTGAGCTTCAAATCTTTTGTTGGCAAACATTGTTTCCTTTAAAGGTCTTACATGAACTGTTCTTCTACTTTCTTAATATTAAATACCATTTCAAACAATTCTAATCAGACACCTTTGCACTGTACCATTGCCTGATATAAAACGTAGTCAGCTATTGTATATTTCTCCTTCATTATAAGTGCACAGATTTTCCATATGTCTAGGTAGCTATATACTAAATATCAAGAAAAACAGATGATTTCTTTGCCTGAAAAGGGCAGAGCACTAGCTCTCTTATCAGAGACAGGCTGAGTTATGGCTTTATTTGAATTCCAGTCTGTTAGTTCCTCTCCATGAATAACCAATTATGATTCATCTTTCCAAATACCAGTTATTTCATAAATCCTGCTGGGGAGCACAGCAGTGTAGCTAAAGTGCTGTCATGGAGTTCTGCCCATAAAGTCACTGATGCAGTTATAATATATCTGCACATAATTTAATTCCCTTGTTGCATGTCTTGAAGGTATGCCTTCCTGTACTCTCACATTTAAAATCCTTTAATTAAGGATGCTATTCCTTGTTTCTTATATATATTTAGAATTCTAAACAGGTGCTGTTTTTAAAGTATTCAAGGGATTTAATTGAGCCCTTTATTTCATATGGTAAAAGCCAGATTTTCTCTTCAGAGAGCTTTAGTTTCTATGTCACAACATGATTATTTTACTAAGTCATTATGATAACAGGTCCTGAAGTTCTGGCATGTCCTGGTTCTCCAATAATTTAATAATTTTCTTTCCACGTCTGCTTTTGCAAATTGTGTTTGTTACAGAAAGTGATTTTTCAGGTTCTCTTTATAATCAGAACGCAGTCATCACCAGCAGAGTATTTGCTTCATTTTTTTTCAGTGGCTGGGTTAAAGGGGAGCATTGATGATAGCACAGCTAGCTGACCAGTGAAATCTTTTTCTGCTTATGTTCTGTAGGAAGGGTAATCTCATAACTTTGAAAATATACTTTTAGGTAAGTGACAACATACATGGCGAAGACTGTATTGGTAATGTTGAACTTTTTGGGTAATGTCAAAGAGTGAAATCTGATCTTTTGAAATGATTTCAGTATTTCTGGAAATTAGTCCAGTAATATTGCTTTGAGGCAGATCTACAAAGCATACTGCTAGCTTTCTATGATTTTTCTTTCTATTTTTCTCTGTTTTCATTCCAAGTAATCATTGAATGGTTACAAAGCAATAGTAGTGACAATACTGGTCAAGCTGCATTCTGATTCCTTAGGAGAGGCTAACGTTTTTCCCTCTTAAAAAAACTATGTTAAAACAAAAATTAATGACACTTTTGGTTTCATGGTAGACATTGCATGTCATGCCATAAAGCTATCTAGGCATCTCTGCTCTTCTGACAACTGAAACTTCTACAACTTGGCACTTTTCTCTTGTGAATATGAGGATACCTGAAGGATACCTTTCTTTTCATATATCCTCTGCCATAACAACTTTTTCTGTGTAGTATGGTGGGGGAGAAAACACTTTCATATTCCTTGCTGTGTCTTGAAAGAAATGAAAATGTTAGTGTTCTCCAGAATTTGTAGGAGATCTTGTGCTGTCTCAGGACCCAATATGCCCCACTCTGCTATTGCTGCAGCACAGTAGCATATTCCACTGTTCAAAAATATTCACAGTAATAAGAAGCAAATGGAGCAACTGAAAATGTTCTCGTCATTGTGAATAAGAAGTTTGTATTAGGGTACCCTTTTTTCAAATCTGAAAGGTTAAATACATTTTAGTTTGAAAAAAATTTGTCAGAATTAAAAAGATTAAATAAGAAAAGTTAGATTAAAAAAGGAATGTTATGGGAAAGAAACCTTCATAGCACTGCAACGTTATGAAAACTGAACTAGAGATAGTCAAATACTCCATTCATAAGCAGTCCCAAATCTACTTAGATTAAGCAATACCTACAGTGAAAGAGATTGAAAGAAAATGTCTGGGAAAATTTGTTTGCATTTCTCACAAAAAGGTTATTGTTTAAAAATCTAAATTATTCATTACAAACAGGCTGATCAGTGCTTATCTCAAATATGCATGGATCTTAATAACCTGAGAATTGCAGCAAGATTCACTTTTGTTTTAGTAGGATGAGACTCTTATCTAACAAGAGCTAATGGCTTGCTAGCCCATTGTTCAAAACCCAGTATTTTAACTCTGTGAAGGCTAAACTTTCTGTCTTAGTTTCCATATAGCAGACACAGTATGTGCTGCTACATGTGGAGTAAGAAGTTAAAACCCAAATGCTTCCTTTATTTAATGACAAACATTAAAGTTACAAGAAGAAGAGCTAGTGAACATAGAAGACAATTTGTCCAACTTAACCAGATTTTGTATTGAAGCAGATCTCTCATTCCTGCTATTTCAAGTGACTTGGTGTTTCTGAAAGAATTTACTGTGATACATTGCAACACAATTGCAGATGATTTTGTAAGTATTGACTTAGTGGGATTTAATGGAACAGTACCTTTCTCTTAGCTTTGAGCTGCTCGTGATATTTGTTGGATGTGTCGCCTGGTATTTCTCCTCCCCAGAGGGTCATTCCCACCATGGAATAAGTGATGCCCATGACAAGCAGTGGAAAGCAGTAGACCAGCACAATCACAATAACGTGATACCTGCAATGAAAAGGTATTTAGGTGGTTAAGTGCTTTCACAGGAGCTATACCAATGGAATGGGCTGCTGGAAGTCAAGACTGCTACTTGAGCACAAAGCATGTTTCATATTAACTGGTTAGTCCTTGGTGTTTCACTGTCTCTTTGAAAGTCTTGAATTGTGCTGCAAATTTACGTACATTTTAATGCATGTGCTTTGTGGAGTGTCTAATGCTGAGCCTGCACTAGCATGAATTATGAATTACTCTGTAGTTATCATGGTTGGCGACTACAGAATAAGGTATGCTTGTCCATAACTAGCTGAGTTCATTTAATTGCACAGACAAGTATCACGAGGGCAAGCTAGTCTGGACCATAAATGAAGGAGGAAAATAAGTATTTTAGTGGTATACTGATGCAAAGACCCTGATAAGAGTTCTGTCACTCAATATTCTTCATATGGCACATCTGTTGCACATAGACAGCACAGACCTGTAGCCTAGGTGCGACATAGTCACCACTGCTGATGTAAGCACTGGGAAAACAAAGATCATTTCTTTTGCCCCCTGTTCGTCTCTGGTTAAATGCCAACTTCAGATAAAACCCCTGTGAATCATCAGTGAAGAATCCCCAGCTGTCACTGAGTGTGACCTTCCTGCCCTAAGGAGAAATGTCTGTGTATGGCTCCTAAAGTGATAAAAATTACATATGACCAGGACTTCCTTCACCTGCTTCTAAAAGAGCAGAAGGTCAAATTTGATTTTAGATGGTTACACAGACTTTTAGCCTTGAACACAGTGTTCTTCTTAAATGCCAGTGAAGACATGAAAGGACAGATGCCTCAGCAGCCACTTATTCCTAATTCTACCAGAGGGACAGACAGGATATATTTAATTTAATGACTGGTATTCTCACTTTCAGAAAGTGGAACCAGTTATAGGTTATCCAGTTTTCTCCTTTGGACTAATATCTGACATAAGTGACAGTGTAACAGAATGAAGTGGCAAATTCCAGCCCTCTCATAAAGAGATCTAGAGAAAAAGATCTGGTTAGAGCCTTCTCATTCTCTGCAATTACCTGAAAAGAGATGGTAGAGAGGTGTGGGGGTGTTTGTTTCTTCTCCCTAAGTTATACGAGAAGAAATAGCCTCAAGTTGTGCCAGGAGAGGTTTAGACTGAATATTAGGAATTTTTTTTTATGGGAAGGGTTCTCAAACATTGGAACAGGCTGCCCAGAGGAGCAATTGATTCACCATCATTGGATATATTGAAAAAATGTGTAGATGTGGCACTTAAGAGACATGGTCAAGTGGTGGAATTGGTAGTGTGACTTGATGACCTTAGAGGTCTTCCCCACCTAAATTATTTTAAGGAGAGACTAGAAATCCTCTTTTTCCTGGTTAGGCTAAAAAGGAAACTTGCTTTGAATTGCATGTTATGCTCCCGATTCTGACCATCTCTGTCTGTACAGAAGTAGCCATCTTAGATGGAGCAATGATGGTGAACATGCAGCATGGGGGGAGCACACTCAGAGATGTGGAAGAGAATTAATTTGTTCAATTTATCATGTACAGTGCTCTATCATCCTTACTTGGAAAACTGGCTCTACATTTCTCAGTGACAAAAGCTGCTGGTTATTCTGCATGCATAGTGTCTGCATTACACTAGAGATTTTGCCAAGCCCATTGCAAGTCTAGACACCACCATACATAATTTTAGAAGAACAAAAGCTTACGTAAAATGCTGTTTTGGACCACCTGGCCATGCTACATAGCAAAGAGTTCTCCCAGGCATCACCTTGGTTATGGAGTATAGGCACTGGGGAAAGGCCAACAGGAAAGCCAAAATCCATATGCTCCCAATGACCACCTTCGTAGCAGTTGCAGAGAGTCTAGGTTTCAAGGGATCAATAATGGCCATGTATCTGTGAAAGAAAGCAAAGACCTTTGTGTAAGAAATCTTCTGAGATTCATATGTATCTAGAATCAGCCAAAGCTTAGGATGAAAGAGAAGGATAAAAGCAGAGTTACTCATGTTCCTGGAGTTCTGATGTCATTGTGCTCATTGTGTGGTTCAGCTCCAATGAAGGCAGTGCTAAAAAGGAGAAGAAGGTTCATTGGATATTATTTTGCAGCCGTGAGACACCCAGTTAATCGTATGTGTATCAGTAGAGCAACAGTTTTGCTAAGAGTTAGACCATTCTGATACTCTACAGCCTGATTGAAAATCAACAGTGCAGCTGGATCCTCTGTTACTCTGTTAGGTCATACAGCATTTATTTCTAATAAGAAAATTAACAGCCAAGCTGTCAGGATTATTAGTCATCTGTCCCAAAGCTACAGGAACCTGGTAAGTCCACATGCATTTATTTCAGTAGGGATAGACTTTAGAATGTTTGCCAAAGAACCCCAGAGCAACTGGTTCATACAGAGACTGAGAAAAGAGACAGTTTAGAACTGGTAAAAGCACCAAGGAAAATAGATGCTTAAAGCAAGAAAACATCTCATTTGCCTTCTCAGTTCCTGTGTTCCCAGGTAGGATAGCGTTCTTCTTGCTGCACCATAATTGTACTGGCAATTTATGTGTGCTGGTAACCTTAGAAAAACATGCAAAAAATCATCAAAAAATTTACTCCATGCAATTACAATGTAGGGGGGAAAAAGCAACAAGAGAGAAAGCATCAAGACAAGTCTTGTTTTCTGTCTCTTGGTCTCTGTTTTAGATACAAGGAACAAGAGAGACAGAAAATGTGTATCAATCATTTTTGATGAATATATTGTGTTTGCTGCAATTAAAAGACAAGTACTCATTTCAAATGAAGGAAGGTGTGATGTATCTTAATTGTTACAGTACACACCTAGGTTCTTGGTAGACTTGCCCAAGATTTTTAAGTACAGACATTAGCCACAAGACAGCAACAGCAATAGCTGCAAGATAATGTTCCTGAAATTAATTTGTGCAAGAATCTTCTGCATCCATATTTACTTGCTATGGTACACAAATTTCACTCAAGATAGTCTTATTTTTTGGAAATTTTATACTTGACAGATGAGTAATTATAGAACAAATGTTAGTTTTAGCAAAGGTAACTGTTTGTAGTTAATGATAAAATAGGTCATAATCCAACATTGGTCATGAAAGTACTATGCATCCTCTGGTAGACATGGTAGCTGCCCTAATGTCTTAAAACCTCTAAATGCTGTCAGAAACAGGGAGTGATCTAAAACAGCTTCAGTTCTGAATCGTCAGTTTCCATATCTAGAATTTCAAGCTTCTTCATTTTTTTAGTGTTTTTACTGCACTTCAGTATTTTTCTCCACAGGGTCACCATTAGTTCCCCTCTCTTTCACATGCCTTTTAGTTTTTTATTTCAGCTAAACTGGTGCTTTTGCTATTACATACCATTAAATAGTTTTATTTGAGTGCTGGGTGTCTTTTGTTTCTTGAGAACAGCAGTTCTCAAGAAAATATACGTCAGTTGGATAGTTGCCCTCTACCATCTTGGTACTTTCTCCTCCAAACACTAAGTACAACTTGGTAAAGCAGTCAGGTTTGTAGTCATGAGCCCTGTCTTTCAAACTGAGCTGACTTTTGTGTGGACTGCCAAGTACTGTCCAAATGCTTGGTGATCTTTACTTGTACTAAGTGATAAGCCATAAACAAATAATCATTTTCACATGCTTGTGAGACTCTTTAGGCATCGCCTCCTAGCCTGGAATTATTCCTTCGAATTGCTACTTTTCCTCAGATTGCACATTGCTATTATTTTATGTGCTATTGTCAGATTTCTATTACATTCACATTATTCCTATTCCCAGTTATATTATTCTTACTCCCAATAGATACCAACAGAAGTTCTTGTTGCCTAAGATAAAATTCGGTTGTTTTATCTCCCTGTCTGCCCTTTAAAGACATGGCTTGTTTGGGTGAAATGACTCATACAGCTGTACTGATGGAAATTTTAGCAACTGGATGTCTGAGTAAGGTAAGTCAAAGGACAAGGATCAGATGGAAAGCAGTCTATTTATCTTTCGAGCTCAAATTTGAGTGATAAGCCAACAGCCTGGCTATTGCACAAGATCGATTACAAAATGTAGGAAGCAATCATTCTAACAAACAAGGTGGGAAGGAAGTGGAGGAACCTTGACCATTCCCTCAATAATGCCTTTGTGCAGGACAGATTTAGCTGGAAAGAGTATTGACAGCTCTCTGTTACAGAGCTGTGGATAACAAATCTACGTTATTCTGCTTTGCCAGTGCACTAAGAATTACAGTGAGGTATCTAACTTGTTTTCTAAGGATTTTCTTAGAAACAAAATTGCTTAATTAGCATAGTGAGATATTGCTTTGTAACTGCAATTGTTACATTTGCTCAGGTTTGTCATACAAGTTTGGTAGCGTTTTCTTAGAGAAGCCATCATTGCCACAAGTAAGTATAGTAGAAAATGTGGAACAACTCTCAGTTGCAGGTCAAAAGCTACCTCCACATTTGAACAGAATCTGGATGTTAATTTCTGTAGCCAAAAGAAGCCTTGAAAAGAACCGAGTTCTTCCTGCACTGTTAGCTGTTACTTGCAAAGGAGACACACACACTTCTGCCGAAAATTTTGTTTGCTGTAAATGATATCTTGCCATTACAGATATCATGGGGTAGTTTGTTTATCTCTTTAGGCTCAATCTGAAGTAGTAGTAGCGAATTTTTCAGTTGACTCTTGTCTTTGATCTCTGTCCATTCAGCAAGGGTGTTTCCAGCAGGAATGAAAGCTCCTACTAGCACAGGCTAGAGGTTCCATGCTTAGGTGTTGCTGAGAAAACCAATGAGGTAAGGAGGCTAAGGATGTATGTATGATGAGTGTATTGCCCCTATATATTACAGTTACCCATGGCTGACAACTGGGTACCATGTCTCATAGTATAGCTCTGTCATTATGGCTCATTTTTTTACTGTGTGATATCCTTACATATATTAAGGATGGCAAAATGCTAGTTACAAGGGGGAAGACTAGACCTGTTGTCTGAATTGTGCACTGAAAGATGCTGAATGTGGTATAGAAAAAATAGGAATGTTTGAGTAGGCCAGGAGTGAAAGGGAGAATGATGAGATACGGGATCTAGCAAAGGAACTGAGACTGGGTAACAGTTTTCTGAATGAAAAAATAGAAGTGAAAAGGGAAAAATGAGAAACTAATAGAAGCAAAGAAATTGTAGAATAACAGCATATAGAAATTGTGTAGAAAGAGGAGAGAATAAGAAAAAAAACTGGAGTCATGTAAGAGCAAAAGACATGAGAAAAATCAGCCCTAGCCTACCAGGGATTGCAAGGTGAGTTTTATACCAGAGCATTTTGGCAGTGTGGCTGTGGAGTGCCAAGCCTCTCTGTGTCTGCAGGTGTGTGGGAGAGAACTCCCAAAGAGTTATTCTCTCTGTAATCAGTCAACCATAAACTGCATGTAAGGGGAACAGCAGGACTTCTTGGATGCTCTGATGTCTTCTGTCTTACAGACTGTTCTGCTACTCCACTGTTTTTTCAACTGGTCTGAACTTCATCATAGAATCATACAATGTGCTGAGTTGGAAGCTACCCATGAGGATCATTGAGTCCCACTCCTGTCCCTGCACAGAACATCCCGAGAATCACACTCTGTGCCTGAGGACATTAGCCAAACACTCCGTGAACTCAGACTATCTCGTGTTGTGACCACTGCCCTGGGGAGCCTGTTCCAGTGCCCAATCACCCTCTGGGTGAAAAGTCATTTCCTGATACCTGACCTAACCCTCCCCTGACACAGCTTCATGCTGTTCTCCCAGGTCCTGTCACTGGTCACAAGAGTGAAGAAATCAGTGCCTGTCCTTCTGCTTTCCCTTGTGAGGATGTTAAAGACTGCAATGAGGTCTTCCCTCAGTTTCCTCCTTTCCAGGCTGAACAAAACCAAGTGACCTCAGTCACTCCTGATAAGGCCTCCCCTCCAGACCCTTCACCAGCCTTGTGGCCCTCCTCTGGGTGCTCTCTTATAAGATTACTGCCTTTTTTATGTTGCAGTGCCAAAACACTGATGCAATTGTTCTGAAGCCAGTGACAAGTGCAGAAGCCCTCATAGGTTCACCATTTTTGGTGGTATTTATACACAGACCTTGTACCTCTCCACTCCTCATCTCCAAGGACAGTAAAAGATGGTAGGCATTTGAGCTGAAGAAGGATTTCTAATGGCTACTAGCAACTGAAGGCTTGTTATACCCCTGAAAAGCATTCTGTAGCCACACTGACATTTTTTCAGTGGGGTGCTGTGCCAGTTTGCTTTGCAGTCTTTGGACATTTACTGTTCAGTTTGTCACCAGCTTTGAGCAGTGGGACTCCTTGCTGAAATAAGGGCTCTGAACTTCCACTGAGGCGGTTTGATTTAAAGATTAGACTTCTAATGCTTTCTCACTCCAGTGGGAGCTGCTGATAGTGCCACAGACAGCATATTCCACACGACAAAGCAGGGATGCTGAATGTAAAATATACATTGCTGAAAGGAACGAACTCATTATACTCATTTATCACAACAAGCAGAAATCATTATTACCCCACCCAACATAAACATTTATACTTGGAAAATAATTATAAGATTGAACATGCACATTTAGAAATGCAGGGATGGAAATATGTGCAGGTAGAGACTCAAACCAGCACTTCCAAGAATGTGGATTGCTCAACAACTGTACCATCATCTTCTACATATGACTCTAAAGCATTTTTAGGTAGCACTTCAGTTTCATATGCACATCATTAGCACGTGATTGTGTTTGTTGTGACTATGTGATATCTCACTGACATCACTTCTCTTACAGATTTATCTTCTGTTAATCTTCACCCCTAGCTGATTACTACTGAAGTCAGCAAGAGTCTTTCCACTGAGTTTAATGAGAAACCATTCAGGCTGCATGATATAATGGCTAGTGAATCATGGTGTACTTGCTGCTGCACTCTTCTTAGCTGCTGGGGTCAGAATAGATCTAGTTCCCTTCTGCACTTCTCTGTTTGTCTAGCATCTGCAGTTTAGTGTTCTGAGCTTGTTTCTTGGCTTCACCAAATCAAGAAAATCTGTTTTCTTTGAAACAACAATAGAGACAGTCTTCTTTTGAATAATATTGGTAAACTCTTTAAGCCAGTAGTTTTCATGGCAGAAATGTATCATGTATCTCTTACAGTTTGCAATGAACATGAGACAAGTGGCTGCTGCATACTATAAAAGCTTATAAAGTTTGTGTATTATGGTCCCAACAGTAGAAAAGATAAAAAAAATAAACCTAATTTGTCTTTTTGTAAAATAGCATACACTGGCTAATACAGCCAGGAAAACCTTTTATCTTTAATACGTCATTTAGAAAATTGTGGCAAAAATACACAAGATGTTATTAAAACAAAATGATGTTCAAAATTGGATCCTACAAATGCCCATCTGGAGACACAGTTGGAAGCCTTTAATCATCCCAACTGATTTGTTTCACCTGTTTACAATGTGTTTATAAACTCACATGGGGCAAAATGTAATCATCCCAGATTGTAACAGGAAATTGGAACTTGACAAAGGAAGAGACTGAGAGAAGAATCATAATGCTTGCACGTAAGTGGCTTGTCAACAGGAGACATGCTTCCTTCATGAATACATGGGAAGCTGTTATTCCCTCAAGACAGAAGCTGATTTTGAGGCTTTGTGTTCAGAATCAACTGGTATTTAAGAAACTTAGGTAGGGAAATTGCTGTGATTCTCTGCCCTTGTTTAAAACATTGCTGTGGAAAATCCTACAAAAGGTAAGCTATATAGAGTAGACTAAAGGTGATGGAATGAACTGAGATTTTAAAGGCATTTTTTGTACGATGAAAACCAAGTCTTTAACTTTTGTATTCTTTAATCTCTATCTGCTACCTACTAGAGCAAGGCTCCTTCTTTTCTTATAGGACTGGTTTGTATTCATTTATTTAGACTGACTTGCTCTGCAGGAAGAGTGGCTGTGGGCATTTCTGTAGGGCTGTAAATGGCTGTTGAGAAAGACTGGTTGTGGTGGCCTGAAGGGTCTGTTCTGCAGTGATCACCTTAAAGCTAACACCATAAAGAAGGAGTGTGTGACAAGGTGACAGATAAACACATGGTACATTTGAGAGATCAGTGGGTGATATCCCAGGGGTATAACTTGGCCTTGATTTACCCAGAGGAATGTGTATTACTCTGGGTGAATGCCTACTTGTGCTTTGAGCAGGGGGAAACTGAAGTTTTTCTGAAATTAGGACTAGCTCCCAATGCCTTATTTACAAGTACCTCTTAACTAAACCCAGGAATGCTGAAAGTCTTCAGCATGGCTGAGCTCTCATAAACAATGCTTTCTACTTGAGGAGCATCTGGGCAATGGGCTAGATTTTTATGAGTGTGTAATTGATTTTACACAATGTATTCTAAACCTATGAATATTGATAGAGAAGGGATGAGACTTTTCTTTGGTCTGTCTCATAAAATGATAGACTGACTGTCTTCCCCTGACAGAAAGGTTTCTGTTTCTCCTTTTCTTTTATATATGATCTCCCTGGGCTATCAAGGACCAGTATCAGTGCAAAGTCTGCAGAAACAGCTCCATCTGCATAAACCCAGTGTTAGTGTCTATGTTTCTGCCACTGCCATCTAGATGGCTTCCTTCTTAGTTGTTTGGCTTAGTTATAAGGCTTCCTTTCTGCAGTTATTTTGAAATAATTTTATTTTAGGTAAACACAAATATGTGAATGATACAGCTTTCTCTCCTGTTGTTAAATCAGTCAGAAAAACATGCATTTAGGCAATAATATATAAGAAAGCAAACAATCAAACAAACATCTCTCCCCAACAAGCATCTCCCCCCAAAACACTCCTCACTCCAAGCCTTGACTAACTTTTAAAAGGACCGCAAGCTACATTGCATAGTAAACCACAGATACAAATTTTGATAGTTTTCATTAAAGTATTTATGAGAGCATGTATCTAAGGCTAAGACTGTCTAAAATGAACTTTTTGTTTGAACATAAGGTTCAACTTATCAGATATTTCCTGTCTGGAAAAAGAAGTCTGGGGGTTAGTTGCTGTTGTAAATGTTGCTTATATTTCTCAAGGTATTGGTGTATCAACCTCCATTTTTTACAGTGCCTATTGAAAGCAGCTTGTTAAGTAGAGTATTTACTCAGTACATAACAAAAAGGAAAACATAGCTGTTGTGCATGTATTTTTTCCCAGACTGCCCCAGTATGTTATCAATAATGTAACTCTGACATGAATTTTGACCGAAACTGAAAAAAACCCTGTCTTTTTGCCTGATTACTATGAAATTGTTGCATTGCAAGAAAAGGATTATTTTTCTTAGGCCTCTTCATGCTGAATCCTGCAGTCATTTCATCAAAATGTTTTGCAGAAACTATTTCACCTCTTTTCTAAGAGAGAAAGAAAGACAATTGTCAAATCCAAGAAAATATCTTTAGGCCCCTGGGTGATAGGGAGTCCTTCATATTTCAGCTCTTGCTATTTGAACCCTTAATGCCCTCCTATTCAACTTTTCCCCTAGTTCTGAGGACTAATACTTTTCAGAGGGCAGCCCAGGTACTGGAATCCACAAATAAGATGTGCTTCATCTTCAAATACTCTTTAAGGAAGACAGAGAAATGAGGAAGGGATTTCCTCTTTGAATTCTATAGTTTGACTGGCAAAATAAGAACAGAAGTAATAGTGATAATTTCTGAAGCATATCTTGCATTTTTTCCCTTCATGATATGCAGCAACCAAGGCTGATTCCTGAAGTCATGATTATGAACTCATCCATTAGTTTGAAAAAAACGTAGTATTGCACTTCAGTGTGGTAGTAGGGGTATGGCAGGTAGTGATTTCTGTAGTTATGTGGCACCAGAGGCTTTAGGAAAAGCTAGGTAACAGTAAAGTGGCATCTTACAGAAAAAAAGACAGAAGCACTATCCATTTCTTCTGGTGAAAATATTCTCAGGTATGAGGGGGAGACCTCTAGCCTGTGAAGTACAAGAAACCTGAAAAAACACCATCTGCTTTTTTTGGTTTTCTTGTTCTGATTTCTTTCTCTCTCTCACAAGTCTTCAGTGCAAATTCCCACTTCTTTTACACGAAAGCCATTTACTTTGAGACATCATAATCTGAGGGAGAGGGAATGAGAGAGGGGCCAAAGGCTGCAGTTCTGTTTGAGCTGAGCTCTGCCAGCTGGCTGGGCAGTGCAGGTTTCCTGTCTGTCACTGCTTCAGCCTCCTCCATTCACCAGTGAGCCAAGCATACATCACTTGGTGCCAAGCTCATGTTCAAGGATGCAACAGACCTTCTTGGTGTGCACCTTCTGCTGACACTGCTACCCTCTGACCACAGCACAGGGTCACCATGCCCTGTGCACTCCCCATCTTAACCTGCTAGAAATGTTTGAGATCATTTTTATACATACACATTTTCCTGTTCTTCAGTATTTCTGAGTACACAAGGTGGGTAACAGATACTTAATAACAGTCAGATAATAGATAGTTTGGAAGGAATATCAGTTTAAAATGTTTATGGTGCATGAAGGCCTTGAGTACTTTGTCCCAGGAATAGGAAATCATGGCGAGACTGATACCAAAATGTATTCTACTGGAAAGATAAGACATTTTTCAGTGTGCCAACTGCCTACTTCAGAATTTCAGTAACATTAATTTATAGGGCTTGTGCTACAATTTGGTGACAATAATAACTGCTCTTAGAGAATACACCTGGAGAGATTGAAGAGCCTAAGTGATATTTTGAGCATGTGAGTGTGTATATATGATTAGTTTGGGTTTTGCTTTGTAAGGTGAATCAGGCATTTCTGCCTCCTATCTGTCTTCTGTTACAAGCTTGTATCATATGACTTATTCTGGAGTCTAATGAATTTATAGACAGATTATAAGCAGCCATCAGTAACTGAAAAAGTCACAGAAAAAAAGAAAACTGACCCAGTATATGTGTGCTTCTGTAGATATACTGAAAGTGAGAAAATAAGGTGGGAAACTAGAATGACAAGTATTGAATAAGGACATACATATGGATGCTAGAAACTAGGTAATACTAAGGCTTATAAAAAAGAGAGAAGACTGTGCAAGAGGAGAAATAAAACTGAATATTAAATCTATTTTAAGGTCACATAAAATAAAACAAATGTTTTTTGGCTTCAAAGATCAAAAACTTACTTGCATACTAGAAAAAAAAAAAGAAATGCTAAGATATGAATAGGGTCAGCAACTACTCACCATTGTTATTAAAATACTTTAAGTCCAGAGGAGTTGCTTTTACAAAGAGTTAAATTCACTGACATGAGAAAATCATTATGGAATTGCAGAGAGAGAGGGAACTGAGAAAGCAATACTGTACATATGCTAAAACCAGGAAAAAATGCATAATACTAACTGCTCTACTGAAGGCACGTTGTTTTATGCTGTATTGCTACATCCCCAAACTTCCACTGTAACCATCAGGTATCTGCAGAGAATTTTTAGGCCTACACACAGAACTGGTTGTATAATGAGGTGATCTTGGGACTCAAAATTAATTGCTGGCATACCTGAACCAGCTTCTTTGCATGCTAAGATCTCATAGGAAAGGACAGTGGGACTAGGTTGCTCAAATTCTGCCTAATTTACTGTCATTAGTACATCCAAGAACTGCACTGCAGTCACACACTGTATTGCCCTGATCACAGATAGAGTTTAGGATCATGGATGGACCCTTTAGGATCACACACTGGTCAGTGACAAGGGCATATTGGCTTCAGAATTATCTCTTATTTCATCTGTCTTGGACTATTTACCAGTTTATCCCCATGAAGTAGCTAAAGGTGCTGTTGCACTGGAAGCAGTGTAACTGTGGAACTGTGCAGCATGAGCTACAGAAGAATGCAGGAATGAATGCCTGGGAAGCAGCACAGGGTAAAATCTGTGCTGCCTCTGGTACCTGAGACAACTCGGATAAAGCTACCTGTGGCATCTCTGCAGTAGACTGCAGACAGCCTGTTGGAAAAGGAAAAAGCAGGGAAAAAAAACCACCAGGAAGGGATGGTCAGAAGTGTGAATAAACCCACACAAATCTGAGTCTGTGTTCAATGATTAGGTGGTCTTACACCAATCTCAGATACTTTCATCCTCAGCTCCAGATGCAGCTCACCCCACTGCAGGACCTGCCTAGCCCACAAATTCTGTGTCACAGTTCACACAACTTAGAATGCCCTACAGAATCAGATGTGAAAGGAAACATGTACTACCCATGACCTCTGTTCAGTGATTACCATGTTCACAGAGACACATTTATACTCTATGAACATTTGGATGCTCTAAAGCAACCAGTGGAGCATATCATAACATACTTTTTTGAGTTACAACCTGTGATCTTTCAGTATTTTGGGATGGTAACAATTTCTAATGGAAAATCATCCAATCCCATTATTTCAGTTTCCTCAGCAGCTTTATCCTAATTTGTAGTTTTGTTTTAAATTTTTGAATTAAAATAATGTATAAGGATGAGTTTAGTGGGTTAAAATGAAAGTAGAGAGTTCTGTCTAAAGCACTGGCTGAACTTTTACAAAAGGCAAACGGGAACCCAAGTTTTAAAAAACATCCACCCAGCAGATCTTTGCCCTGAATAGGGCCAACTGTACATCCAAGGACTTTCCTTAGGATCTATTTTGACCCTTGGGTTTCCTCAACTCAGCAGAATCATTTTGCAGAGGTAGCCAGGGGATGTTTAAAGGCACTGAATTAATTAGGCATGATTTGGTATAAAAGGAAAAGGAATAGCAGTGAGAATAGGCTGTTCTGTTTGTTTTACATGATGCTGCATGATACTACAGAGAGATCACCTAAACACACCTATGGCTTTTTTCACTGGGAAGATTTTGATTTGCCCTTGGAGGCAGGTGAACTTGGAGAAGTGATGGGGTGCAAATTGTGATTTCTTCAGGGGATTTTCAGACAAGAAGTAGATCAGAGTGAATAACAGTAATTTACTCACTTCTGAGCACCAGCATTTTGCATTGGTAAACCAAGGAAAACATTTCCAATGTATTTGTATGTGTCCACTGCACTTTAGTCAGTAAGGAGCAGAGTTATTTTCTCTCACTCTGGAAATGCAGTTTGGATTCCTAAGGAACTGTATTCACTTTTGTTGTCAGTTTCCTAGCATAAATTTAGGAACTGCCAAAGTAGTAAGTACTACATCTCTGTGGATAATTTTGTCAGGAAAATGAAATAAAATCTTACTCAGAGCATCCAGGTAACTTCTCAACTAATGCCTTGATGAGCTGCAGCAATAGCTAATAAATATGCAGCTCTAACTGTTAAATACTCCAACTAAAGCCCTTTTGTGTTTCTGAAAATCTCAAGCAAGATGAGAATCTTAAGCTAGACTCAGAAAGACAGTGAAAGATCTTTGCCTGGTTAAAGGCAGAACCACTGGTGTTACACTATCTTCTCAATTTTTAATGAGGACTTACAGTTGAGAAGATACATCTCTGGCAGGACGAAAGCGTACTGATTTCCTCAAGTCTTCACCCATCCCCAGAGAAGTGAAGTACAAGAGTTGCCAAGAATCTCATTTGCTCTTTCATTTCTATCTTTATAGTACAGAAATGCATCTAGCTGAGAATGCCACCAAAAATCTGCAAGTAGTAGGGCAAACAGAAAAGCATTATTATGAACTTGTCCACAAGCACAAACAAAAGGCACAAAAATGTGATCCCAATCTTTGGACCTGGAGATAAGAAATAACTTCAGAAGGTGGATTGACTCTTATAAAATTTTAACTACCCTCACTTAGAAATACTGCAGCTGTGACAAGTCAATTCAGCAAAGATTTACAATGTGATTTGAATATGTAGAAAGGAATTTAGTGAGTAATTTCATTGCATTGCTCAAAGGAATAAAAGATCTTAAACACAAATTGATCCGTTTTTCTAAAAGAAAATACAGTAAGTTATCTCTCCAGCAGAGCAAATGTATAAACAATAATAAAGAAAAAAACATTTTCCAGGGGAGACTCACAGCACTCTCTGGGAAACACAGTCCATCAATGCATTTGGGTAGGCAACCTGGCAACTACATCTCCCCTTTGCTGTATGGGCACTACAGCTGTTCTATTCCATTATTGTCAGGAGTACAAAGGTAAAGTTTTTCCCTGACCTTTTTTTTTTGACAGTCACAAAGCTTTATTTTGCTTTAAGAAGTCAGAAAAAAACCTGAGCACTTTGAAACTATGTTCTTACCAGACTTCCAGATATGCACAGATGGTAATGTAAATAGTCTCATTAGTTGAAATCAGGAGGAACAAAGCATCTCAGAGCTATCTGTGAGAAAATCTATTAAAAATGGTCTGAAGTGATTTCTGAAGAGGAGGCAAATGCCTCTGCCAGCTGCAGAAATGCTGAGAAGAGGGAAATTTGAAATCCTCTCCCTTTACACACAATCTCTAGAGCTCCTTATCAGTCTGTAGTAGATGACTGGCTGAGAGACAGACTGTTTTCACAGTGGGAAGCAAAACCCTGAGTAATGGCTGCTGTTACAGAGTAAGTATTGAAAGAGAGCACAGAAAGCAGCTGAAGTCAAACAGAGAGAGAAGATGTTTGTTGTAAAAGAAAGCAGAAGGATAAAAACAATGAAAGACTGAAGGGAAAAGACCAAAGACCAGAGAAAAAGTGTGTTAGGGAGAGATCCTAAAGAAGTGCAGAGGTGCACAATGAATGAACTATTGAGGTCTTTACCTCTCATCACTATGATTGTTGTCTCTGTATTTTTATTTTGGCAGAGCATCTGATCACAGTCTCTCACCCCTAAATTTTTCTCTTTTCTCACCTGTCCACAGCGATCGCTGTCATGGAGTAGATGCTGGCGAAGACAGCTGTGATTGGGAAAAAGTTGTGGAAGCGGCAGTAAGCCTCTCCAAAGTACCACTCACTGTGCAGCGCATAGATGAAGTTGATGAGGGTATTGAAAGCAGCCATGGAGGCATCAGAGAAAGCCAAGTTCACCAGGAAGTAATTTGTCACCGTCCTCATGCGCTTGTGAGCCAGGATAATCCAGATGACAATAAGATTTCCAAAAACAGCTACTGCCACCACAGCACCGTAAGCCAGAGACCACAGGGCAATGCGCCAAGAAGGTTGTACAAACTGATTGGAGAAGTTGCCTGCCGAGGAGGCTACAGGGGCAGAAGTATTTGCAGCTGGTGTTTCCAGTGCCTGTCCCCAGGGATTGCCTGCTTCAGCAAGGCTCACATTCCACCTGCTGCTCATGTTCCACTTGGCTGTGGGGACCAAAGTCATCTCAGGTGTTCCTCTCTTGCAGAAATGATGTACCACTCCCACTTCCCTCTCCCAGCCCTTCAAAATCCCCACCACCAGGTAAGAAGAGGGAAGGAAGAAAAGGGGAAGTAAGGCAGCTGAGCAGGTGCTGGGAAGGAGAGCTCTGTCAGAAAAAATCTTCGGCTATGCTGTTTAAACTGTTAGAAATGCTGTAACAGATACGTCAGGAGAGCTACCTCGGACTAGAACAGCATCCTACTTCTCCTCTGTACAGCCTCTTGCTTTTGATTTTGCTCAAGGAGAAGGGGACTGGGAGCCAAGGCACATTTTATAGGCTTGTGAGTTCTCAGCGTCACAAAGGGAGTGGAGCGATAAACTCCATCGGCTGGTAAGCTAACACCTCTTTCCCTCTGCTCTCCCTCCCCTTTTATTTCATTCGTTGCCAGCAGCAGGCACTTTCAGGAGCTGTGGAGAGCATCACAGGGAAAATGAATTCTCATCTCGTTTAGGCTGAGAGATTTGTTTTATATTGTCTTTCTTTAAGTTTCATTTTTGTGGTTCCTTTTTTAAATAGTCTTTTTGCCCTGTATTTGCAGGGCTAATCAGATGGCTTAGTTGAAAATCCCAGGACTGAGGCAGCCTTTTTTATTAAAGCTCTTTCCAGATGAATTTATTCCAGATCAATTCAGATCTGCTTTTTTGCTGCTGTCTTTTCATTTAATACACACTTACCTTTAAACCATTCTGTTACCTACAGATTTAGAATAGTGACTCTTTCAGAGAAATAAATACATCCTGCTGCTCTCTAATTTCACTTTTCATTCTGTAATATGTAATTGATATCAAAAAACATTTATAAAGCCATTTGCATGTTCAGCAGACACTGATTTTAATGAAAGAGTATGCAGCCCTTAACATAGGTGTCCCTAGTTATGGGCAAAATATTAGGGATTTGTTTTCTTTGTGTCTTTGAAAAAAAAATATTTTGGTTCTTTTTACTCATTTGCATTTATTTCACATTTAGTACTATTATTATTTTGAGCAACCAATATTTTTATATGTCTTTTCAATATGATTTCAATAATGGCAGAAAAAGGTAAATGAGGAAATTTAAGACCTGATGTTTTCACATCCCAAATCAGTTTTCTTGTTAATATATTAACAACAGCTGGCATTAGAAGAGACTTCAACTAACAAGCCACTGTTATTCAATAGGCTGCACTCTTAAGGGAGAAAATCTGTTTTGGTGCCAATCTTTCATGTTTCAACAATTTAGAGCTACTACTTTCATCAGCAGAGATTTCAACTGTATCACAGCAGTGGGAGCTATTTAATGTCCCTATCAGCAATGACACATTCAGTACTTTTCAAACAAAAGCTTCAAACAAAAATCAAATACTCCCGTGTACCATTTCCTCCCTGATGTATTTACCCCGTGGAAGCAGTGCCTGCACTTTAACTGTCAGGTCTTCACTGCAGTTTTAATTTGAATGACTATAATTGTGGCTGTTTCTGTATGAGCTTTTACCAGCTGACCCCAGCCCAAGGAGCTGCCCAAGGCTTCAGGCTTAGAAGCTTTGCTGAAAACCACAGAGGCTCTCCTGTAAATCAGCTGGTGCTACAGCGTGTCTAGAACCCACTCATACACTGCAGATACTTGTAGCAGGAAAATCACTGGAGTTAATTCCACAGTTCCCTTTTGAATTCTGAATCTTCCACCTACCTCTTCTTTCTTCCTCTCCCTGGAGGTGAGCCTGAAGAAAGGCGTGGTAGAAAATCTCTGTGAGTTTGAGAGATGAAAAAATTCAAACAGTGGTTCCAAGGAGTGAGGGACAATGGACTGACGAGTTGTAGCAGAGACTTGGACACTCAAGTCCTGACTCCAGCAGTTTCACTCGAGATTTTCATATGGTATAAGCCAGAGAGTACAAACCCAGCTCTGTGTCCTATGCCTTTCCACCTTTATGCCCACACTAGGACTTCATCCTTTTACTAAACTGATATGTTTTTCACATTTCCACACCAGCTGCACAAGAGTCCCACAGGTTTTTGTTGCTTCCATCCAGCTCTCCCAACCTCAACTCTATTATTCCTTTTCCTTGATTTCAGCAGAGACACAGGTGCCTTGTTTTGTGCACACTGTACTGACAAGTGTGCAGCAGAGTGCAAACACAGGAGCAGAGTCCTGTAGAGCCCTGCGGTAACTTCCCCTGCATAGGAGCATAAAGGATCTGTGTTTGAACTGTTTGCTGTACTTCACAGAGTTACGTTCTGGTCACATGCATAAATTCTCTCTCAGGTTTCCCTGAAAAATGTGAAATATGCAGTATGCTGCAAACTAGGGGCTGGATTTTGAGTTTGAAAGCAGAAGTCTAATTTCTTGTTCTGGAATAAGGCTTATTCTAGCTTTGCCTTGAAAAGTTGCTTGCCCTTGCATGCCAGGGGTTCAGGAGAGACCATGCCCATGTGTCTTTTCCTAATCATCTACAGTGCCCCCAAGGGAATTTGTTTTCAGTGCATTCCTAGTCACAGTGCCAGAAGTCAGTACAAGGTAACATCTCCTTATTCTAGCAGAGCTATAAGTAAACTGAGTTCTTGAGACTTACTTTAAGCACATATCAGGAAGTGTTTTTTAGTCTGTGTTTGTGAAATGTCAGCTTTGCAGTATAGAAATCAATGCAGTGTAGAATCATTCATTCTGTCTTCCTCTTCAGAGGTACCCTGAGGAAATAAGCAATTCCTGGAGGGAAATTTTTATACACTATGCTGTTCCCTCTCCCCTCTCCCCCATACATGAGAAGAAAAACTGTGGGGTACCATTAGCATAAAAGGACAACCTGGATTTTTTATTAGTCATTTTCTCAGTAAGGTGGATGTTATTGGCCTGCAGCATGTATCTGAAACTGGCAGAAGAGGGCTGAGTTATTTTAAGAAGAATCTGGAGTTGTTTTGTTTTGAGAAGTGGAAAACTGAACAGCACAGGACAAATGTTGGGCAGCTGGATCACTCTCCCATGGGGAATATTTATGGCTTTTCTTGGAGTAAAAAATTGCTAGAATAAATTTTGGGTTTTTTCTTTCATTCTTACTGAAACCATAGAGAAGTAGTTTGGAACAATCAGTTGGAGTAAAACTTGATTCGTCTACATCCAAAGGGCTACAGCAAAAAAATAGGGTGACCTGCCTTTCTAACATTTTACTTAACTAAATAAGAAAAATGTTAGGCAGGCAGTCTTAATTAGATCTTATCTATAGGGGAAATTCACATATGTAGTGATGTCAGCTGTGCTTCTCCATCAAAATTTGTGTTGATTACACATGTACTGATTGAAGTTTAGTCAGCTGAAGGCCACCAGCATTGAGTTTCTTAAAAAAGTTCTGCAGCAACTTTGGTGAAAACATTTGTATTAATAACTTCTCAGTAGCATAATCTGCCTGACTGGGATGCACCTTATGCAAAAGAATGGTACAAAAGACAAGGATCTGTGTTTTTTCTCAGTCTCTCATGGACAGTAGAGAGTAACTGTGCTGGCATTTTCTTCCACAACTCTTACAGGTCTGTGATTTCTTATGTTAACTTTTGGCCATTCCAGCTTATGCATATTTGCAGTGGAAATGTTTGATTTTCCACTCTGTAAGACTACTCAATTTTAGAGTGACTTTTTTCTGGTCATCTGCTATCTGCTCTTTGCTGATGGCCATTTTCTCCTTTCCTTTTCCACTGATTGCTACTTTGTACTTGTGTAAAAACATGTTTTATTTTTAAACTGTGGTTAAAGTTGCCACTGTTTACTGCTCCCCATTCCCAGCTTCACAGAAACACTAGGAAATGTAAAAGAAATATCTGAAGTGTGAACAGAAAAGTAGCTGTGGTTGTTTCTACTTCTTTGTGTTATATAGTTTGAAGCTATTTTTTCACAGTTCCAGCTTAGCTGGCTCTACTTAGCCAGAGTGGAAGCTAAGCTCTTGAATTTAGCATCTTGACTAGATGGTAGATTTAGTAGTTTTTCTTTTCTTAGCTATTTATGAGATTATGATTTAATTTTCTACAGCTCTTCTGGTGTACTTGAAGTTTTTGTTGGAAATTGTTCTTCCACTAAATTTTTCTATGTGCTATGAGAATGATAGAGAATATCATCATTATTGCACAAGTAGGGATTTGTGGTAAAGTAGTAACCTGCATACTATATCTGTTTAGCATAAGTGATAACTGCATCATTAAGATGTTTCACAAGGCCTATCCTCTGTCCTTTCTTCTGTATATAGAACAGAGGGCATTGTGAAGTTTGCTTTTGGATTTGCTTGCTTGATTGGGCTTAGCCTTTTAACCTCATTCCCTGCCTTACTTCCTCCAGTGCCCAGCTGCAAGAGATGATCCTTCAGCAGGAGTTTTTTTTATTCTTCAGCTTTGATAGCTCCCGTTCATCAGTCAGTCATGAAAAGGTTTAGCTAGGGCAGCAGAATTTATGCAATTTAAGGGTGCCCAGCACTGTCCTATTTATCATGCCTGCGTGTTTTCATTGTGCTGCTGTCATGACAGTGCCAAACTACCTAGGTTTTGAACGGGTTGCTTTTATTTGTGCAACTTAAGACACAGTTGGAAAATTCAGTTTGAACTTGGTTTCTGATAATTGTTTATGAATGCAAAACTTTTATTCCTGCCACCAACTGCAAATGACTCTGTAGAATACTTAGCCCCAAACAACAGCTCTGCCCTGATCCTGAGACAATGGGGGAATGAGTTTTTTCCCTATGGAAAATGGCAACCGTTCGCGTCCAGGCGCATGTGGCCGACAGTGGGGTGCTGCCTCCTAAAATGGTGAATGGCACAGGATTTCTCCCAGACCAAAGCTGCCAGCAACTGGGACAGAGGCTGCCCTTGGAGCCCCCGATGCCACCTCTCACCCAACCCCACCCCACTGTTGGCCATATGTGACTGGAGGAGCAAGGTGGCCATTTTCCATGGGAAAAAAACCTCAGTCCCAAGTGTGTTGAGGTCAGGTCAGAGGTGGCGTCTGGGGCTCCAAGCATAACAAGAGTCCTGGTTGCTGACAGCTTTGGTTTGTGAGAAATCCTGCAGCGCTCACCATTTTAGGAGGCAGCACTCCACTGTTGGCCACATGCTCCTGGATGCAAATGGTGGCTGTTTTCCATGGGAAAAAAAAACCCCACTCCCCCAGTGTCTTGGGGTCAAGTGACAGGTGGCACCTGGGGCTCCAAGGGCAGCCACCGTCCTGGTTGCTGGCAGCTTTGGTCTGTGAGAAATCCTGTGCCATTCACCATTTTAGGAGGCAGCACCCCACTGTGGGCCACATGCTCCTGAATGTGAATGGTGACCATTTTCCATGGGAAAAAGCCCCTCATTTCCATCCTGTGTCTTGGATGTTGCAGCAAAGGGGCAGACCAAAACCAGAAATACGGTATGTGGCTCTTCATCATGGCTAGAGTGGACCAAAGGGTGGGGAAAATCAGAGCCAAAGAATTGATCAGAAAGAAGTTTTCTTCTGGAAGATGATGCTGAGATTCAACTTCACTGGAACTATTTTTAGAATAAAGTAAAACTCAATGTGTCCAGAGATCAGGTATGAAAACCAAACATTAAATAGAAATGAAGACTATTTCGAATTTCAGATAATATTCACAAATTATTTTGTATGAGAAAATTCTTCTCTTCTTTGATGAAAGATTTCTTCAGCCATTGAGAGTTTGATCTTCTTATCCTCCTGAAAGGCTAAATAGATGTGTTTTACATTTTCATTAGCATAGCTTATCCCTCTGTTCTTTAGCTGCTACACACAGGACATGAGCAAAGGTGCTAAATAGCTGGTACAGAGAGGTGCCTGTGCCAAAATGTAATTTGTAGGGCACAGTCATTCTGTGAAAAGTAATTCTTATTCATTTGCTTTCCTGGTCAGCTAGGGCTTTGAGAGGAAAATACATTATACAAAGTGTGATACCACCAATTTTTTGGAAGAAATTAAATGGATTGATTCAAGTGGTTCTTCCACCTGACAGCAATATATATGGAGAGGAAGTAAAGGCAAAGTGAAAGGGACCATGGTATAATAAACATTTTCTTGGATTATTGTGATTAGTCTTCTTTCCTGCTATTATTGTTTTCCTCTTTATGTTCTTTGTGACAGTCCTTGACACAAATTAGTGGGGAATCTTCACTGATACTTCTTTTCCCCTAACTGCTGTACATGCTTTATTTTCTCTAGTGGGAGACCATTTATTTGCAATTGTAAATCCAGGCACCTCTTCCTTTTCATCTTTCTCCAACCTCTCAAGTGCCCATCTAATGTCATAGGTGACATGAATTAGCAGCTGATCTCCATGTGTGCACTGAATAAATGTTTTCCCATATTCTTCTCTTCTTTTAAATTGCTTTAATAACTTCTCAAAAAGTTACATTTAACAACAGAATTCTACATAAGTCAGAATGTGTTTGATTGGACCTTGTATATTCAGAACCTACAGTCTTGAAATCAATGGATAGCTGCTGTAGCCATCTGAAATTCTTGTGGGTCCGTTTGAAAGTCCACTGCAGTCAACTGAAAATACACCTACTGGCAAAACCATTTCCTCTGTCTCCCATGGGGCTCTTTCCAGCAATTTGTTTGCTTGCAAACATCCAAGTTAAGGAGGATTTTATTGGTGACTTTTCTGATTCTTGAAGCTACTTATTCAATTATAAATATATATATATCACATATAATAAATTTACATCCATATTCTTACATAATAGAATATGTATTTTAAGATCTCAAGCAAGTTGAAAAGGCATGAATGGAACTGCAGTAATTCAGTGCTGAGTAAAATCAGAAAAGAAGATTTTCTGATAGCTTTACCCTGAAAAGTCAAACAGACAGGCTTTTTGACTTGTTTTTTTTTTTTTTAATAACAGGAGATATTATCTTTTCATTGTGGTATCAAGAGATTATTCTATTTTTTTCCCTTAACTAAAATAAAACTTTTATGGATTGGTCTTCATATAAAGCACTACAGGCAATTCACAAATTTGAAATACTATCTAGAGAGTGTTTCTAAAAAAAGAATATAATCTCATCTGCTTTAGAAGACTAATTGGAATGTTTATATGAAACTGTATTCTGTCAGCATAGAAACAGTTGGTTGCTCCTTGTTGTACAAGAAAAAAAAAAAGAAGAAAGTATAAATTTACACATGATGTTACTATGTTTGTATGACTTTTGACCAAAAATTATTTTACATTTTAAGTGCTAGAGCAGGATCAGAGTAAAGTGAATTTTTTAATTGCTTGTGTGGTAGGCATATAATAATTTAGAAAAGCTGTATCTGCCAATGTGTAATAAATATAGGAGGGAGCCTTTGGCAACATAGCAAACTTTTGTCTTGAAATATATCTATTTTGCATGGAAAGTAAAGGAGAAAATGAAAATATTCTCAGCTATCCTCTCAAATGTGCAAAACCACTTGTGTTTTCCTGTTCTACATTTTCTAATCTGATTTGTGCCCTGTCTTTTTCAGAGTCCAGTTTTTTCATATGTCCATGTCTTGTCGTATCTTGTGCATTTACCCGTGTGACTGTCAGTGGAAAAAAAAATGACTGTCAAAACTGTTGCACATGGATTGTGGTATTCTTATGACATTTTATCACACACCTATTTCTAAACTATCGAGTTTCTTAAGCCAATAGTTCCGCTAGTTAGTTGGTGTTCTGCAAAATAATTCATTTATTTGTCCAAAATCCAATATGAATCACCTGTGTAGACTTTTATGGAGCCTATTTCATGTCTTAAGACATGAAATTATCATGTCTTAAGAACTGGTATTTTTATTAAAAGTTTATCTGTTGCAAAATGTATTTTTTTTCTTCTCCCTAATATTAAGGTTCTGTTTCTCTGTTGTGTCGCCTTTCTTCTTTCTTTGGAATTGGAATGAAAGGAAAAGCAACTACTGCCATACCAGTGTAATTCAATTTGTGGCTTCAAGAAGTCAGTCAATCTCTTGCACCTTTTCTGCAAACCATTGCACTGTCTTATTTCTGCTATGACATGTATTTACAAAGGAGTTCCTATTAATTCGATTTTCTATATTCATGTTGAAAGAGATTATTTAAGTGAGAACAAGAGTTCGTGTGACCTAACCTTCCTCAATAATTTAGCAAGTTCCAGAGGTATTGTAAGGCAACAGAAAGGAAGGCAATTAATTCTCTGAGGTGAAATGACTTAGCCTAATTTATTTTTTTGTAGATATGACATATATCACTAGATGAGTTTTGAACAAGCAGTAGCAAAGAGGGAGGGAGAGGCATGAAAGCAAATGTAGTAACTAAATATAATTTGCAAAGAAAGCATCTTATTAATTTGCCTCCAAGCATTAGTATTTAGATTTGGTGACTAATAACTTTTGAACATTGTAGAAGGTACTTAGATTTTTATCATAATGTTCTTTTAAAATTATTTTTATTAATTCTCAAGTGACATGCCGCTTCTGATCCTCATTGCTGGTTTTGGAACAAGAAAACAACTTTCACGTGGAAATGATAAAAAAATCAGTAGATAGCCTTGCTACTGCTTTCCTGATCCCGGAGTCAAGGCAGGTGGATTGACAGTGTGTCTACACCTGTAACGTGTCATTGTGTTAACAGTGATGCTAATGGATCCTCTGGCGATTTCTCTAACCATATTAATCTGGCAATGACATTGTCCTCTTTAAAGAATACCATTCATTTAGGATTGGCACCACGTAGCAATATCTTGCTAAAAATGCCTTCTAGCTTTACTGGATTTCTTTTAAAATAAAGATGAGCAGTCTTTTCTGTCTGGGTAAACAGCAAAGGACGAGGCTCACAGCCTGAATTTCTCACACATGCACACACCCCTGTTCAAAGACATAAACAAATGCAGACAAGGTTGTTTTGATGATAATTTTTGTGTCTTATGGTTGAATAAGATGTTTGACTCCAACAAGTGACAAATGAAAATGAGTTCTATGGAATTACAAATTTACAAACTAAGCCTTGCTGTAGGAAAAAAACAGATGCAAATACCCTTGCCTGATGCAATGGTTCTTATAAGAGAGCAGCTGATAAAAAGACTATAAAAGGAGGTAAGGGAACTGGAATTGTAAAAATTAAAATGTGAGTATTCCTTACCTTTCCTGAGGCAAACGGGAAAAAAAAATCTTTCTATTAAATCTTTTACATTCCCTTCAGGCTGTTGTCTGAAAATAATTTGTTCTCATATAGCAAGCACTGGGGATTGAAGCTATTTTATTAATCTTTAGCTCTTTTAAAACCAGATGGTGGGTGTTGATAAAATGTTGTCTCCCTAAATTGTTCAGATAATCTCATTTTATCAAGTAGAATTTCTAGTGGTAGGAATTATGTGTAGAGGTAGCATTTGTAGGCTGAAGAAGCTTAATTCTTGTGTCTGACTTCATGTATTCAGAGTGTTATCTAATGGATTTATTTCCAGATTTATCTGGTGGAGAAAGGACCCTCCATCTCTCCTGCTGTAGAACACACATTTTTTTTTTATGGATGATAAAGATAGGGAAATCTTGGGCTGGTGAACAAATTCCAGCATTGCCCTAATGAAACACTGCTATCTTAGAAAGATGAATTAATGTTCCTTGCTGCAAAGCAGTGTTTTTCCTTCATGTCCTTGTTCCTTTCTGAGTTAGTGTGGGGGATGCCTGAGAAGGAAAAGCAAGGGGCAACTGGAATCTGAACCTGTGCAAGTAGACAATGACAGCTAGTAAAACCAATTTACATTCACTACAAAAAGAGACAAAACTGGAGAGAAGGAATCCAAAGAAAGGACTAAAGGGTAAAAGAAAAATCACTGAAGAGCAGAGAAATGCGTGATTGGAAAGAAAGCATTGAAGATAATTGGAAACTGAATCAAATTGTTTGGGGGATGAGGGAGAGGAGGAAGGGCTGAAACACTGCTTTTGTCTGTGGTTGTATTAAGGCTTGTATAATGATGAATTTTGACAGGCATCCATAGTGATGGCTGCAGTTTTATCTGTCAACACAGAGAAGCCATTTTTAGACCCGTCTTTCAGCAGCAGAATTTTATTCACCATCCATTACCACAGAGTCCAGATGCTTCTCATGTCTCCAGACTTCAAATGAAACATTTGACTTGCAGACTGTGGAAATTGTTTCTTTTGTGAAATACAGCAAAGCATTTTGCATGGGGGTGGGGTTTTTAATGTTTGTGGGTTTTTAAAAAAAAAAAAAATCTAAACTTTTGAGAATTTCCACTTGGGAAAAAAAATCTCCAGCTCTGTGTTGATATTTTTGTCTTTATTCAGGACCAAAGTACATATTGGAATTTCTCATGGCTGTACACTGGAGGCTGGTTTTTTTGCATACTATCCAGCTTGTGGCATCTCTTTACCAGCAGCCCAAAGTCATAATGTCAGGAAATTGCATTTTGATAATATGGACATAAAATGGTATGTTTCACTTAAGGATTTTCTTTATCTGGTTGCAGCTCCCTTACCACAACTGCCATCAATCTGCAGCAATCAAATGTGTTTTTCACTGCTGTCACTTCTTGTTTGAAAAGAGGAAACTGGTTTTTTTGTAAGGCAAAGTGCAATCTGGCATTCCAGGTTTGTATGACTGACAAATTCATATTGATATGTTAATCAATGTATGTTGTCACCTTTGTGCCAAGCTCTTTCCTGACATAATGGCACTTTGTTCCACAGGCTTTGTTTCTTGCAAGATGCTTTGCTAATGCAATTAATCATCTAATCCAGGAAATCATCTCCCAGCACAGAAAACTGACATCATCTTTTCTGCTGTATGTACTCTGCATCTTTTGTCTGTGTTGCAATCATAGACTCTTAGACACATCTACGATGTGTTTTGTTGTTATAAATTGTTACCAGCCCTAGCTCCAAATCTCATGCAAAGGTACTACTATGTATGTATGCATATATATAAATGTATAAATATAAAAGCTTTTCTATCTTTACTGTTGACTTCACTGAGCAATTGGTCCAATGGAAATCTCTTCTTCAGTCCTATGATGTTAAGTCTTGAAAAGCACATGTATCCAAAAGTTATAATTCTGAGATCTATATGTAGTATTTCCTGGCTGGCACAGAATGTGTGAGACTAGATTTAGAGATAAAAACCTTCAATTTTTAAAAGAAAGGAAGCTCAGTGAAGTAAATTACTCTCCTGAATTTCTGCTGCAATGAAAATGTTATTCAACAGCCACTGAGAGTTTCAAATAAAGTGATGCTGCTGCTGGTTTTTTTATCCAATAAAAGAGGCCTCAGTGGTTCTAGGTAAGTACAGGATGACTCTTGAAAGGTGAGCTTCTGGGTCTTTTCCAGTGGCCACTAGGAAAGCTGGCCACTAGGTCACCACCACCCAGTGGCCAAAAGCTGGCCATTAGGTCTTTTCCAGTACAAAGATGGATAAAGCTGAACCCTCTACATGACTATGATCAGCTGTAGCTTTTTATGTCAGAGATATAGAGAACTGAAGAAGTGTATTATGGTCTTTCCTCCAGTGTGCCATTCAACTTTTTGTTCTATGGTGTCCTGGGAATTTATTGAGGCAATCAGATTTGGGGCACCATTCTTAATAGTCATGATGAGACCTAGAAAAAGTGGTTTTATTTATACTTTTGTAGATCCAAAAGTAAATAATATCCTCCTCCTAAAAGGTATTCCATCTTGTCTCTTAAATTTGTGGCCTGATAATTTCTTTGGACTCTCCCTAACTACTGCAGTTTATAAAACTCAAGAAATAGCCATTCTCTATTTTCTCCAAACCTGTTAAGATGTATTAGATGTGTTTCTCTTGCAAGCAGAGGATTTAAAATATTTTTAAACCTTCCCAAGTGTAAAATACATCACAAGTCTCATTCCTGTTATTGTTGCCTTTCTCTGCAAATCTTGTAGTTACCTGTATCTTTTTTTTCCTGAGTGGTTATAGTTTCATTATATATTCATAGAGCAGTATAATTGTTTTGTTCTTTATACCCTTTCTGGCAGTTTTAATATTAAGAGTTAATATGTGAATTAACATGAATAGTTAATATGTGAATTTTGGTTGCTATAATCCAATGCTTTCTAAGTGTCAAGCAGCTATTTAAAGCCTAACATGGTGGGCTCATAGCCACAGGGAAAAGCTCTTTATTCTGTGAAATTTGTTACTTACTCTTGGTAGTAAAGGCTCTTTCTATACATGCTGTGTTGTTATTTACAGGATTTTAAATTTCTTTCATTAAAATAATATTTTTAAAAGTCTTGCAGAAGGCAATTTGAAGAACTGCAAGCATACCCTGAGAAACCAGAAGGCAAATGAGAAGGATTTTCACTGGACCACTTTTGCCTTCCAAGATCAGAATCCTAACTTCTGGATTCTTGGTATGATTGTTCTTGTGTTAGGGAATTGCAATGGATGTGGGCTGAGAGAAAGAGAGAGAGCATAGGAGTCTGGCTGTAGAAATCTTTGAAGCAGCCACCCCTTAGGAGAAGACATAGATTGGGATAAGTGAGATATGAGAATTGCCCTGGTAGAAGAAAGCTGGGGCACCTGTCAATTAATTTCTTTTACAATTATCTATGTGTCAGCTAATGAGGTAGGAAAGGGCAGATTTTTGTTGTATGATGAGTTGGTAATTTTTAACTGAGGCAGTAACATGATTTTAACTTTATGTATTTTTTGGGTTATTAAGAGAAAATACAGACATTCCTGTAGGACTTAAAAAAAAAAAGACACATCAATAGATTGTCAGAACCTTTATAAAAATATCACTACCAACTACATGCTACTGGTTTTTTACAATGTATAAAAATAACATGATTTATTCTAAATCCTGTGGGATTTTTCTAGTTGGGATAAATTTTTTAATTAGATTCTTAGTAGGCTTTAGCTAGAGATTTTAGCAGCGCCTTTCAGAAGTATAGAAAGCAGAAAATGTAGAAGAAAACTACTGAATAATCACAGAAAGGCTTGGGTTGGAAGGGAACTTAAAGGTCATCTAGTTTCAATCTCCCATCATGGGCACACCTTCTACTTGACCAGGTTGCTCAAAGCCCAATCCCGCCAGGCCTTGAACACTGCCAGGGCATGGGATATCTGCAGTTTCTCTGGGCAACTGTTGCAGTTCTTCATCACCCTCACATTAGAAGGTTTCTTCCTAATATCCAATCAAAAACTGCTCTCTTAGTTTGAAGCCATTCCCTCTTAACCTCTCATTACATGCTCTTGTTTAAAGTCTCTCTCGGGCTTTCCTGTAAGCCCCTTTTAAGTACTTGAAAGCTGCTGTCAGGTATCCCTGGAGCCTTCTTCAGGCTGAACGACCCCAGCTCTCCCAGCCTTTTGTTGGCAGTTTAAAGTTTCTGGAAGATGATCATCTTGACTAAAATGCATAATTTCTCTATAAGGAATATGCATTACAGTAGATGAAAAGCAAGCAACAGCTTTAAGTAATAAGTCTCCAAACCAGTAGGACTGTGGATTAGAAATGGATAAATATTCCCTTAATTTAGCAAAATAACATAGAAAAAAAAAAAGGGGCAGAAAAAAAAAAGAGGAAGAAAAAAAAAGAGGCAGTTAGTCCTTCATTAGTTGTTACTTACGACGTCACAAGTGGTGTTTCCCACCAGGGCTCAGTATTTGGGCCAGTTCTGTTTCATATCTTTATTGACAAGCTGGATAAGGGAATTGAGTGCAATTTGCAGACAGCACTAAGTTGGGTAGGAACATCAATCTGCTGGAGCGTAGAAAGGCTCTGCAGAGGAGTCTGGACAGGCTGCATCAATGTGCCAAGGCCAGTTGTATGAGATTCAACAAGGCAGAGGGCCGAGTCCTGCCCTTGGGTCACAGCAACCCCAGGCAGTGCCACAGGCTGGGGACAGAGTGGCTGGGAAGCTGCCCAGTGGAAAAGGACCTGGGGTGCTGGTCAGTGGTGACTGAACATGAGCCAGTGTGTGTGCCAAGAAGGCCAATGGCATCCTGGCCTGTGTCTGTGGCCAGAAGGACCAGGAGGCCACATTTCAAATTCCGTGTCCAGTTCTGAGCCCCTCACTACAAGAAGTACGTTGCAGTGCTGAAGCATGTCCAGAGAAGGGCAGTGGAACTGGGGAAGTGTCTGGAGCATAGGTGCTGTGAGGAGTGGCTGAGGGAGCTGAGGGTGGTGTTTAGCCTGGAGAAAAGGAGGCTCAGGTGGAGGGAACCTTATTATGCTACAACTGCCTGAAAGAGGTTGTAGATAGGTGGGGGTCATTCTCTTCTCCCAAGGAACAAGCAATTTGACAAGAGGACATGGCCTCAACTTGAACCAGGGGAGGTGTAGGTTTGATATTAAGAAAAATTTCTCCAAGCATTGTAACAGGTTGCCCAGGGAAGTGGTGGAATTGCTAACCACTAACCCTGGAGGTATTTGCAAGTGGTACTTGGGGACATGGCTTAGTGGTGACTCAGTGGTGCTGGGTTAGCAGTTGGACTTGATGATATTAGAAGTATTTTCCAGCCTTATGATTCTATGATAATCAGGCTGGTTGATTAATTTTATCTTCTAATCTACCTTGTATCTGAAAAACAGTCTGTGCCAGAAATAGCTTGACTGCATAACTATTCTCTTGGGATAAGAACCTAAGAAATTACACTGACAAGAGAAAACTGAAGACAGCCTAAATGATAAGGGGAAAAACTAGCATTTGCTTCAGAAGGGCAGGAGGCTGTTTACATTAATGTCTGTCATATCTACTTCTTAAAGGTCAATACAGTTTCTTTTTAGGAAAACAATAAATTAAGTAATACAGCAATAAGACATCAAACACTGTAAAAAATATATACTGTCATTGAAGAATAATGCTGACATTTTGCAAGAGATGTTGGAGGAGTCAATGGAAAAACACTGAAGAGGGGAAATTATGTATTTTCAAACATTAATAAGAGTTAATGATATTTTAATGAGAGTGAGAGTATTTGCAGTTCAGTAATGGCATTCATTTCAGGCATTTAGGTCTGAATTTTGATTTAGAGCAGCTGAAGTAGATTTGTGAGCCCTTTATCAGCCCAGCTAGTCCAGTGGAACCTAACAAAACTGTGTAAGGAACTGCTTAGGAGCTCTTGTTTGTGTATGGGCCTGGAGTTAACAAAATCATAAGCACTTATTCAGATAATCTCAAAAGCATCTAAACTGAGGTATAGGATCTTCTTGGAAGAGAGTACTGCATTTTTGGTGCTGAAATGTTCTGGTTTTGCTAGTCTGTTTTTACACCTTGGGAATATACACTGTAGTCCTTCCTTTCAAAGCCTCTGGTATGGACATCTGTGAATAACTTGTGCCATCTGGGAAGCTTCCCCATTGCTCTTACAGTGACCTCTGTGTGCCATTTCCTTGCTGAAGGCAGCACGTCCAGCTCCTTCCAGACACCTGTAAGCTTGGTGCTGATTAGAGAGAAGGAGAGGTGAGAAAATGTAAAGGTGCTTGGCTTGAGGAAGAAGCAGCTGATGGATATATAGAAGCACAAAGGACAGAGCTCACTGTGTAGCTGCTGTCCACTAAAGCAAGCCTCTGGAAAAGTAGCAGAATCAATTTCAAAGAGGGACCTTCCACCACCAAGCTCTTATTAATAATAGTCCAACTTTTATTCAGTGTTAGTCAAGCTACTTGCTCCCTTTTATAAAAGCTGGCAATATCTTTTTTCTCTAAATATGAATATTTTGAAAATAGCTGCTGAGAGCAGTGAGAAACATAGAGCAGAAACATCTTGTTTTGTTCTTAAAGTTTGCCATGGTGTCTAATTGGCTGCCCTTGGAGATGTAGAGGCCATCTAGGACAGCAGCAGCATTCTGAACAAAGAACAGACCTTTCACAAAGTCACCCATTGCTTGTCCTTTGATGCTGTTTAATTGCAAAGACCCTAGTTTATAAGAAGATTTTTTGAAAAGGTGTAAGACAGACTGTCTTTTTAATGGTTCACTTCTGCAGCTGAAGTAGAAAAATGAACTTGTAAACAGTCATTCACAGTAATTATCTGAATGATTTTCCAGCAGAGATTTATGTTAGAAGTATGTGAAAGTCAAAGCATGAGAAAAGGTTAAAGAAAATGCCTCTAGGTTGTGTTCTTCAGGCATTTTATCTAATGATTGCTTCCTTTGGATGCTTGTTTTTTTAAAGTAAATGACTAATGCTTATAAAGCTTTTTGGAAAATATGAATATAAACAGTGTGCAAGTGCTCACTGTTATACTACTCGTGAATCATTGTATTAACAGCAGCAATGACTTGTCTCAGGCATGGACCCAATCCATCTCACACTGGGTTTCACGGGATTTATTTCCTCTAGGCTAATGTTTGGAGATCCAAGTAGCTGACTTTTTGATGTCATTTAGGGAGGAAAAAAATTATTTTCCCCAACATTTTCATTATATAGAGAGACTCTAATAGAAATCTTGTGAATTTTTTCTTTATGCGTAATAGCAGTTCCTGTAAGTATTAATAGTTACAATTGTAGAAAAAATATTCTTGTCTTAGAAAAACAGCTGAAAGCCCAGACATTCTAGTACAGGGAATAGCTTGGGAGTGACAGTGTCTGCTCAAAGGTAAATTCATCAGCCAGTTCACATTGTTGTTTCTGAGTACTGAAAAAATAGTTTTGGCGGCCATCACTTCTTGACAGAGACTGAATAGAAATCCCTGCAGTTTGGGAGTTTTGGTTACAACTGCTTACCTATCTCCATTTTCAGTTCTGCTTAAAGGGTAGCTGCATCACCTCATTTTGTAGCCATTCCTGTTCTGAGAAATACTTACTACTATGGAAACTTACTCTAACAGAGTTTTATTTCTTGTATCTTCTGCCAGCTGTTATAATAGTACAGAACAGACTCTAACACAAAACCATCTTAAGCATCAGGACTTAAGAAAATTTTAATACAAGCTGGAAATGAGTGAGAGAAAATGGACCATTGAAGAAATATTTAAGGAAACTGACATTACCAAAGAGAAAAATACTAAGTTCTTAAATCATCCAAATTACTCACACTGCTTGGAGAAGCTATTGATAGTGTAAGCGCAGTTGGACATTAATTGCAAAGGTTTTTGGGTTTTTTTTACAATTTCCTTTCATCAATTTCTTCTCCTGTCTTTTTATTTGATTTTGTTCCCTGATCTCAAGATTTCAATGAGTATAATTTTGGCAAATGTGGGCCCTTTTCACTGCAATTCATTTTATCACAAGCCATTTGGTTGTTGTCACTCCATTTTAAAATTTTCTTTTTCTTTTTCAATTGCATTTTGTTTTATCATGTCTCCTTTCCAGAGTGTTTGTTAGACTTTCTTCTCTGATTTCAATAAATTCTTCATTTCATGAAAGGAAATGAAATCTTGCGATTTCAATGAAGATCAATTTGGCAAGGTTTGGTCCATTTCACTGTCCCTCATTTCATCCCAATCCATTTCATTTTAGTCAATTTGTTTCAGAATTTTTATCACCCCACATTTAGTGTCTGATAAGAAAACACTGTTTCAAAGAAAGCTTTGTAAGGTGTTGCTTTCTGTCTGCCCTGATGTATCCTGTGTTTGTCCTACCAAAGGTAGCAGAGTGCCTCTCTGACTTCACCAGTCCGTTAGGTGCAGCAAATTTTTATTGAGGTTTGCTATATATCACTGTGCTATGTAATTTCCTTCTATTTTCTTAGCAGACCTTATTTTTCCTTTATAGATGTGCCAGCAATCAGATGTCTCTCAGTTCCAGCATTTTGGGCATTCGTATACAGGAAAGTTTAGTAGTGTTAATTAAGTCCTATGTCAAAACCAAGCAAAATGGTTGTGACCTAGACTTGTGCTTCCAGAATATGAGGTGTCTTTTGCCCTCAGGGTATTACCATACAAAAGTGTTAAGAATACTCAGCTGCCAGTTTTACTCAAGTAGAACAATATCAATGAGCACCCAGAGCCTTTCTGTGAAACCTGTGGGACTGAACAGGAGATTTGGGCACGTGACACAGAGAGCTGTGGGCTGAGCAAAGAATCTTCAGGTGCGCATGGGAACATCTGCCTTGCTTGTCTGAAGTTACTTATCTGATGTATTTTGTCATGTAGAGTATGGAAGTCTGTGAGTCAGAGGCCTGAGCCTAAGTATAATTGTAAATTCATTTTATAAATATGTCTTGATACCACTTTTCTGTTTTCTTAGTACTCAGCTCAACCAGCAGCACAGACTTTTTTTTTTTTTTTGACAGTTTGAAAGAGTTGACTTCCCCTTGCTCACCTTTCTTGTACCATTGTTGCCTGGAACAGCCCCATGTTAGAATACAATGGGGAGATTAGACAGAAACATCAGCTTGGAAAACACAGATCCAAGACTGTGGCAATGGTGTTAGATACTTTATTTTAACTTTTATTGTATAACTCATTTATCTCTCCTCAGGCCTCTCTCCACATCTCTGTACATGACATGAAAAGAATAAAATTCCAGTGATGGGATCCATACAGTATCTGAATCAACTTCTACCTCTATTGTTTCTAAAGCCTAGTTTTTACTCCAGTTTGCTCTGAACAAAGATCTTGGAAGAACACTAAATCCCCTTGATTTCTGGACCATAAAAAGTTTGACACTGAATGTGTAGGGCTTTACATTTTCTTAATTTAATCCACAGAACATGGCAGGAAATTTATGTAAAACCTCTTTATTTTAAGTGTAAAATTTTCAAAGTTATAATGATTTCTTATACACTAAAAATATTTGCAATTCACTGTACATTTAAAGAATTGTTACAGTTTTTTTAGAATACAGAATCTTTCAACATTTCTGAAAAGAAGTATCTTTTCTGGAATAGCACCTACCCATATATGTGTCTAGGCAAGATAACAGGACCTTAGAGTTTTAGCAATCATTGATTGCTTGGGCAGTGGCTTTGCTCCCTTTCATGTTCAAGATAAAAAATTTCAGAAGATACATTTGTATTTAAAGAAAAGAGCTTGTGTCTCACATTTGAAGCCACACATTACAGACCAAATACAGGATAACACAGGATCAAATGGGAGCTGCGTTTCTGTCTCCACAGATACATAATTAGGGAGGGGTGGAGGGCAGTGCAGAAGAGCAATGAGTCATACAACTGGAAAGAAAAAATAATATTTAGTATTTGGTAACTAATGCAAATGAAGTCATGCTGAACTGGCAACTATGGCAACCATACGTAGGTGTATAAATTATTAATAAAATTTCCTGGTTTGAAGATAGAGTTGAAGAATGATTTATGAAGATCTTTTTCTTCAAGGGGGGTGAAATGATGGTAGCTGTTCACCTTGTTTCTGCCATGCTAAGGTTATTATTGATCAAATACATTGTTAGAATTGGCCCTTATTTCAGCAGCAAAGATGATCACGTGCTTAGTTTGTTGCATGGGGTTCTGTGCAAACACAACTTACACAGCTACTTGCAGAAATTTGTGTAGAGGACTTGTTTAGAGAAACACAACTAACAACAAATACTGAGGCAGGATTTGGAAACTTGGTATGAAAGTGGAAACAACTCTAAAATACCTTTTTGTAGTTTAAGAAAGAAAACAAATTTAAATTAATTTACATCCCTGTCATTGTTGGCCAATGAAAACAACACAGTGTGTTGCTGTTACAGCTGAAGTGACAGAGTTTTCACAGCTTTCACTCCTTGAGCTGATTTTCTGATAAGTTCCCAGTAAATAAGAACTTGAAAAAGGAGCAGGGGAACTTGAAGCACAGCACAAGACAGCTGTCAGTGCTGCTAAAGAGTTAACAAATCACAGCCTGGAGATAATTCAGAGGTGCCACTTTTCGCGTCCTGCTTAACCCTTGTCACCAATCTGCACTCTACACCACAGCCTTGTGAACAGCTATGAGGATGGATGGAAGATGGTTGTGAGGGATAAGTGAAAAGAAAAATAGCTGCAATCAGTGGTCTTCTGATTCCTGAGTACCCTACTAAGCTCTTGAGAGTACAGTGTTATTATAAGACCTAGTTTCTTTTCTGTTCAGTACCATTTTTCGTGTAGTTCCTTTGGAATGAACTACAGCAGCATAACTGTCTGTTAATTTGCATCTAGCTCTTATTCTGGCAAAGAGGAGGATGAGTTTTGCTGCTTTTTCCAGCTGAAGCCTTGATAGATCCTTAGCTCTGGGAGATAAGAAATGGTAGAGACTCCAATGGAAAAGGGTGAGCAATGTTAAGAGCTGCCAGGAAAGTAAATGAGCATCAGCTAAGCAATGTAGTGTTCAAGAAGGAGGACAAGAGTATAAACTATCCACATTAAGCAAGTGGGTAAGAGTCGAGGGGCCCCAGCTTTGTTGACTAGGCAGAGCAGGGAGACCAGTGTACTACTGAAATCTCTGCCATTTGCAGTTACTTCTCTTTGACACTTTTCTTCATCTATGCTCAGTATCAAAGCTGGGCTATCCAAAAAAAATTTAACACTATTCCTGATGTATTCTGTTGAAAGAGTTACATCAGCACCATCTCTTTGTGGCTTGATTTCCTTTCAAAGGAGAGCATGAACGCTCTATTGTAATGGTTCCTAGAATAGAGTGTGATGTGCACTCCACTGCCATGCCTGCTGCAGACAAAAGTCATTCTCTGCATGAACTAAATGCTCATGTGCACTAGCTGGTTTTGTCTGATGGCTACACAGTGCCTGCATTTTTGTCTCTTAAAGGGAAAAACTATGTGAAATTTAAATATAATTTATTAACTGAATCCCTTCTTATTCTACAGATTTTTTCTGCAAATATTGTACCAGAACTGTCTCCTTTCTGGTGCTGAGACCTTTCTGTTCAGTTTACTTTATAATATCTTGTTATTTTATTTATGATGATTAGGTATGGTTTTTATTTTTAAAAATACTGAATGTAGAAGCTCCCTGAGTGGGAACATTTTTATTTTCCACTCAGAGGGTACCCCCTCACCTTTTGGGTCCTGTAAATGTTTAATTGGTCACTTAATTTATGTCTGCATCTGCATCTTGGTTTTATTTACTCACTTTTGAAGGGTCAAGGCAATAGATGGTGAACTTTTTAAAGTGAGTGTGTCTGGTAATTTCTGCAACGCTTTGATATTGAGTTGACTAGATTTAGAAGCAGTTTCAGTAACAAAAACACTGCATTTGTAGTGCTCTTTATGCTAGTAAAGATAAGGTGGTTATTTCATCTACTTCTCCAGTTGGGAAGTCTAGGAGACTCCTAATGTAACTAATCCAAAATTACTGCCAGTATGATTTTGAAGACTTCTTGTGCATTTCCATGACATTATTGCAAGGGTCAACAAAAGCAGCTACATGATACAAATATAATTTGAATCAAATGTGATTTGTGGTTAAAAATGCAAATAGGTCTAGAAAGTTGTTAAGAGCAGAGAGTGCATAAAACTAATTCTAAATGCTGTTAAGTAGGGGGTGTGTGGAATTGTTTCTCTATAGGAATTATACAACTACTTTATGAGGTCAGAGAAATAACGTTTTGTACTTGGATCTACAACCCAAAATGTTATACTGAGGGCTAGTGTATGATAAACAATGTTTCTAATTTCTAGTTCTGTAACAGAATTTATGCTTTTTAGTCAGTCTCATCGCTGTTAATGCTGATCATGTACTAGCCAGCTGGCTAAGAGTCCTAATCTTACACAGTGTGCAATTGCTGTGAAACCCTGTATCATGCTGGGAGCTGTAGTGAATTGAGCCTGTCTCCAGGTTCCTAAAAGTCTGGATCATGATGCTCCTCTGGACTTCCAGTCTTTTGTTGAATCTGGGCCAGTGTCCACTAAGGAACTGAAGAAAAAGCAAAGCTGGAACAGGGTGGACTTGTGGCCCAGAGATAAAGAGCACTTGTTTGAACAATCTGTGTCAGACACTTCAGTGTTCATCTCTGTATTTCATTCAGTGCTCAGTTTAATACATATCACAGAAACAACTGGTGTCTGGGATGGAACAGGTTGCAATGCAACAGGCTAGTGCCTTAGTGTGTGCTGGGGTCATGAAAAAGAATGGTCAGCCCTGGACATATCAAATATGTATTTTGGTAGTTGGAGAGTACACCTTCGGAAGTGTTTGTTCCCTAGGACTGCAACATGATTGAGCAGGAAGGAAAATGTGATAAGATTTGGTAAAACACCTAGTTATGTATTTCTGTGCAAAACTGAGGGCTGGTGTCCTAGAAAGTCGTGTGGATGCACAGAAAGCTGTGCAAAGTTCATGAAGGATGCACCTTGCTTGTTCTTGTGCCTTATGTGTGTTCTTAGCTAATTACTGTGCATGGGTGTGCATGACCACTACTTTGAAAGCAAAAAGGATTTGACAGAATTTGTAAATACCTTTACATAATTGACACCGCTCACCTTGTATTTGCCGTGCTGCCTGCATGTGAGAGCTAGTCTGTTGTTAGAACTTTCTTTCAAATCAACAAAGTTAGCTTATGTCTTGTTTTATTCTGTGTAATCCCAACTGCAGACAGTAATTCTTTGCATGTGACCCTTGAGAGGAGTAAGTCTTTACCACCCTTGACACACCCTGAAAGACTAGCAGCAATTTCTGATATTTCATGCATTTCCGGCTATTTAGGTTTGATAACAGATTTTAAACAAACAAACAAATATTTTTTTTAAAAGAAATGAGTTAGTGTTTGAATAGGAAGGAAAAAAAGAGTGCCATTACTCACCAATCCTTTTTTTTTTTCTTTTCTTGCTTCTGGCCTGGTCTTTTGCAGCACTAGGGATTTTTCTTTCTTTTAAGTAAACATACAAGTGAACCTTTGCAAGTGTCAAGACTGAAACATTTCTTACACAGAATAATTCCTCCAAAGGTGTCACTTGCTGAAGAGTTCTAAACATATTTACATTGTTGTTCCTGAAGTAAATAACACCACCACGTTCAACAGAGTAAAAAACCAGTTTTTTACAAAAAAATTTTATGGCCTCACCTGGAGTTCAAATAAACTACAGTTTCAATTCAATCATCAGTCCATGACACTAATACTGACTACATATTTGTGCCTTTAAGACTTCAAGAACCAAAACAATCTTTGGTTCTAAAGCTGACCTGATATAAGGGGGGAAAATGACAGAATATTTGACAGGTGGCCCAGAGAGACTGTGAAAGAATGGAATTTTGATGTTTGTACTTTCTTTGAGTATTCTCCCACACTTTCTGTCTTTAGCACTCTATATCAGCATGCATTGCTGTTCTGAGATTTAACAACAACAAATGTAGTTAGGATGATATGGCATTATTTTGTGGAAAAAAACAACAATTTAAAATTTGACAAAGAACAGGATAAATTAAAATTAATTAAAATGCTGACACTTACTAGTGTCTGAAGCAAATGAAATTAAGTAAAAATGCTTTGATGTTTTAGCTGGGAGGAAGCAGTGCTAATAGTCTTTACTTGAATAATTATAGCAATAGAAAATTCCTGCTGTGATCAGTATTTATTAGATGTTAATATTTTGGTAATACTCCATATTGCTGTTAAAATCTGGTTGGTGGTACTTTTATAAATGCAGCCGAAAGCATGTTCAAAGGGTGGTGTTAACTGCTGTTTCCTAATGAGCCATTTACAAGATTTTTTTGCTTTCTAAGTATGCTTCAGCCTTTTTTTGTTCCTTGTAATGATTCAAAAAAAATGACTAAATTCTTACTGACACTATTCGCTCTTTTTTTTCCTTCCTAATAGCCAGTAGGCCAGATGGAAGAGTTGTGATTAACTGGTGTATTCTTTTTCAGAGAATATTAAAACACTGAGTTCTACCCAGGGATTCATTCAAGAAGGGAGATGAGCTCCTTCCAAGCAGACAGGACCACATGTTTTTGAAAAATATTCAGTTTCATTCCAATAACTCCAAGTCCAACTACATCCTCTGATAACCTACTACAAATATTTGTTCCCTTGACCACTTCTATTGGTGGTCCCATAACTTAGGTATACCCTCTAAAAAAAGTCAGTTCCTGTCTGCCAGTCAGGATTGCAATTTGTAGTATCCTCTGCCAACAGTCTTCTGAGATTGCTAAATCCACAACACCCCTCTTAATGTCCCTCCTTTTGTCCTTGCTTTTGTTCCCTGCCCAATCAAACTGTTCCCTCTTTTATTACCATTCTCAAAGCCTATGCACAGTTTTTCAAACATTTTAATTGACTTTAGTCCTTTCAGACTAGTTTAGGCTGAAATCTTTGATTCTTCTCTGACTTGTAGCCTGATTTTCCATCTGCTCAATTGCCTCTACTTGTATGGCTCATTTGCATTTGCATTATGTTGTTTTCTGTATGAGAAATGAGAGCTTTCTTCTCAAATCTTGTATCATCAGTCTCGGTAATTTGATGCAGCCAGGAGTAACACCTGAAAAGTTCTGGGGCAATATTTGAATACATTTGTTGTCAAATTCAGTCAAGTGTTTAAGGAACATATGGGACCTGTGACCCTAAGGAGCTATGGCAAGCCACAAATGTCACCAAATTTCAAGGCATTGTTCTGCATCGTGACATGCTAGAGATTTTTAGTAAACAGCTTTGGCAAAATGATATATTTTCCAAAGCCATCTTCTGCAGAGCATTTGAAAATTTCCCCTGTGAGCCCTGCAGCTCTCAAAATCAATATGAAAGTTACTACGAAAATAATCTAACTTTGCTAGTGAGAACATAGAGTTGTTTGGGTTGGAAAGGACCTCTAAGATCATTGAATCCAACCCTTTAACCAGACTTGCCAGGTTCCCCACGAAACTATGTGCCTAAGCACCATATCTGCATATCTCCTATATGTCCCTTCAGATTTTTCTTGTCTTTTAATTTTGTAGTCACTGAAAGAACATATACTTAAAGTTACAAAAGCAGCATTAGAAATCCTGCTTGGATTAATGATCCAGTGGATTTAAAAAAAAAAAAAAAAAAGAAGAAAACTTTGCTTATGACTTTAAATAACAAGAATATCATTTTTCTATGAGGACTTTTGACCTGCTCTCTTGGCAGATCTCCAATGAGAGAGAATGGGCTATCTCTTGACTATGGTAGCTTACTGTATTCAGACCACTGTCCATTACTTTAGTTATATTTTGAAATTATGCTTTGAAGTTCAAATCCCTTTGAAGGGGAAAAGAATATTTTTTGACATTGAAGTAGATGCAGGGGTTTGGAAAGAACAAGTAGTGCTTTATAATTATTTCACATCACAAGTCAGATCATATATAGGTGTAGAAAAAATTTTAAAAAGTGCTGTATGAATTTAATGTATATTATTGTAGAGATCACTTCATCCATATCTCTGTTAATCACTGACTGCAAACCGAGTGTATTACAGTGGGTTAGCAGCTATTTCCCAAACATATTGCTTTTTCTGTAACACTGAACTCAGTCATGCCTTCTTCTCCATCAGCACTGAGTAAGTAGGAATGACATAGTCCCATGTGACAGACTGAAAGCTAAGGGATCTGGAAACAGTCACTTCATTTTGAGAAATTAGGTGCTGGGATCCAATTTTTTCTGCAATGTAAGAAAAGTAACCTGAACCCTACGTCACAGCTGGTCACACATCCAAAGAGAATAAAGCCATTTTGCATAAATAATAATTGGGCAGCAGGGATTTTGCCATGACCTCAAAATCCCTGCACTTCTGCCTCCCAGTAGCCAAGCAGGCTAGAGTTAGAGTTACAGAAGTGGGGCAGAGCTAGGAGGTTAGGGCATGGGAACTGGGTTTAGGAATTTCAAGGTGTAGGGGGATTGCTTCAGGGATTAGTGAAAAGAATTGGATTGAGGGTCCAGTGTAGAGTGTAGGGTTAGCGATAAGAGTTGAAGCCCAACTGAAGTGGTCTGCAATCACCATCTCACCCCATCGCCATGATGACTCAGATCTCCATGATTTTTTTTCTCATACACTGAATCATCAGTTTGATGCTCTGAAGAGACCTGAGGACTTCCAAGCTATCAACAGAGAGTGGAACCATTTTACACAAAATTCACTGCAGATAATTCTCCTTTGTGTGAACATCCACTCTGAAGGTAGCAAGGGGTTTTGTATGACCATGTACAAATGAAGAAACCAGGTATTGGAAGACAGAGGAATCTGGTATATGGGATCAATACTGACAAGAAAATGAGTTGATTTATGAGTGATAGTGGGTTCCCTTCCACTAGAAGGGAAGTTGACTGAATCAATCTGCCAGGAAAGAAGAGAACTCAGATGGATCAGACAGCTGGTGTGTCTGATCCAAGAGTGCAAGTACCATATCCTAGGAGAGGAAGGGAAGGACTAGACATCTATGTACAATAGGGATGAGAAAGGGGAAAGAGTAGCTGATAACATTATTATAATTACAACAGAATTTTAAAGTGCTGTCATGAAATGGGTTCAAAGCCATATGGGTCACCTACTATGGTTCAATTCTGTTCTGTATCGGTTCACTTATTAGGAGATAAATGTGAAATTGCAATTCATTTGCAATTGATGCTTAAGGCTGTTGGGCAGTAGTCTGTATTGATTCAACTCAATCAGCTTTTAGGCTGATTTTGGTTAAGTTGGTCTAACATTTAGGGTTAGGTTTAGACAGGAATGATACCTTACCCTCCAAAAAGTTTTCTGTGGTACTGATTTTCAGAGTGTTTCAGCATGTGAAAAATATCACAGAATATGTCTAATAGTTCCTGTGTAAACTAGATATGATCATTCTTTTGCATCTTTTTATAAGTAGGATAGTACCTTGCCAATAGAAATTCTATTGCTTCTTGATAAAAATATAAAAGATGGAGAGAAGGTAGGGACAAAAAAAAAAAAATTACTGCTTGGAATTTTATTGAATTTCCTATGAAATCTTAGCTGAAACTGAGTAAGAAGTAGCTTGAATACAGTAATAAGCTACCCAGAACAGTTAATGCCATAGGCAACGAGTAACATCAGTCTGTCTGGAAATTAGTAATAGGAACAGTTTTATTAAATGTCTCGTTATGTAAGCATTCAGAGAGGGTATTGATAACAGTTAAATGAAATCTGAAGGTAGTACTGAAGTGATGAAAGAGGTGCTCACAGTAGGTGAAGCAGATAATAAAATGTTAATTTTAGGAAAATACAAATTTGTAATATAAGAAAATAAAAAGGTGAACATTGGCAAAAACAAACAAAAGAAGAGGCAATTTATATAGCTGAGGAGGATCTTAGCAATGCCTTACAAAAACTCACATATGTGTGTGGGAAGAGACTCACATGAGAAGTGGTTTTAACAAAGGAGATCTCAGGTGACAGACGTGGTACAAAACAGTGATGGCTTATACTGGTGCTGCAAAGATAACCCACTCAAAGCTGACTTGCTATCCAACAGCATATAAGATAGGGAACTCTTCTTTGTATGGCACTGATGTGACAACTCAGAACAATTTATTATTATCAGAGAAGTAACAAAACAGGAGTTTCAAAGGCTCTGGGAACCATCCTGTGCCACTCCATTCTGTGCTGGTAAATTCAAGAGTGCATAAAATAGAGATGAATTTTAGGAATTTTGGCCAAAAAAAAAAATTAAGCTCTGAGGACTGTTCTCCATAGCTACTCTAATACTGATGTGCATGTATTGAAATTGCTTATGGCAGGTTGAAAATAAGCAAATTTTTAAAACCCCACGTGCAGAGCTAAGCTATGTAGTTCCTTGCCACAGGCTATTGCAGATAGTAAAAATTTTCTGGTGTTCAGAACTGTTTGGATACATTAATAGAAGAAAAAATGATCTAGGTGATTAAACGAAAGATGTCAACTGTGGTCAGGAAATTTTAGAATGAAGAACTAAAAGTTAGGTGTCAATTCTTGGGAAATATAGTTCTCATTTTCTTTCTACTTTTCTCTAGGAATCTTCTACTGGTGTTACTGAGTACAGCATACTGACCTAGACAGACCTTTCACCTGACATTTTATGGTTGGTTCAATTTTCTCACTAAATCTTTTTAAACCTGAATCTGTACTTTATTTAAACCCAGTAAGTGATCCTCACCATTGCAAATCTTCCTCTTTACTTCCCAGGGCTCATAGATGTGGTTACTGAGTCCATGTGGTCCATAAAACAATGAGACACCAGTTTTTTTACTAAATGTCTAATTTAAAAGGAAGACATTTTCTGAGAAGAATGAGACTGTAAGTAATCAAAAATAGCCTTGCTTTAATGTGCATTTTTTGGCAATAATTGGGCAGGAATACGTTTTTCTAATGTGTCATGCATGCTTTCCTTGCAAGTTTCCATTTTCCTATGCTCCTGATCTCTTAAAAATTGGCATAAAGTGATGTACTAGAACTAGCTCTAGGAATTACTAAACTTAGAAACAAGCTCCTGGTTTATAGGCCCTTAATATTGCTTGAGGAATAGTATGCTTTATTTGGAATAAAATAGCATAGCTGTGATGAATGCCTACAAATTCTTGTCATGCAAAGAACATTTTGCTTTCTGGATGAATTTAAAAGCATCTGATGTAGACAATTTCCTAGAAAAACTAATTTCTTTTTTTGTCCTGTGGTACAGCACAAGTGTCCTTTAATCCCTGGCAGAAGTATTGCACAGTCAGTGCTTACTTTGTTGCAGTTCATAAGCTTATTTTTCCTTAATTCCATCTATATTGCTACAGTGGCAATTACATCCCCAGGACTTGCAAAACAAAAAATAGAGCTAAACTTCAGGCTTGCTCTGGTGGTCCTGCCTGAAATGATGTGAAATATTGTTGTATGTGACCTTACCAGCAACCTACATTCCTGGTTTCTTAATATAAAAATGATCTTAATTTTAAAAAATTAACTGAGCTAAAGTGAGCTGAACTGAACAGTTTGTGGTGACTCAGCTGACAGAAATGGCACACTAGAGTGGCACAAATGGATAGACTGTAAGCTCTATGTTAAAATTTCATGTCCTTTTGTGTGTGTGTTTTCTGAAATTTCTTAGCCTAAACTGTTGTGTGTTTGCAAAGCTTCTGTTCCTTTCTAAGATGGAAACAATGAAAAGGCCTTATTGGAGTGGATATAAAGGGCTGTGATCTGCTATATTTTTATTGACAACCAGACTGAATTTCTGAAAAGAAATGTGTTGCTGAAACAGTGATTGCCTCAGTATACTTTTGGTTTAATAGATAAGTTTTACTGTTTTGTATTATGAGGTTAACTTTTATCTGAATAGGAGATTCACTAATTTTTAATAGCTTACAACTAGGATCAGTTCCAGAATCATCAGGAAAAACCAGTATTCTCCTTTTATACAATACTCTGCAATTAAATGTAAGTGAAATCTAGAATGAAGTATGTGTACAGAAAATTAATGAATACAAGTGTCAAACATAAAAGAAAATGTATTTAAAAATCAGTCCAGTAGTGAGAGGTTTGAAAGAGTTGAGGGTGAGAGGATAATTTGTCTACTGTAGGCAGCATTTGATTAGGTTATATATCACTTTCCAGTTAGTGGACAAAAACCCCATTTCTATCTAGGTAGGGAAGTGTTCACACAGACAAACAAAAATCTGATGTTAATCAGAGAAAGAGCAGAGGTTTAGAGGGATCAATATTCTGATCTGGCATTCCACACTCCCACCTCCTTATTGCTGTGTACTGGAGCAGAGACTGTGACATTCCAATCCTTTGAAACACTGCAGAAATATGCCTCTACAGTCAGGTGTTTCAAACAAAGATTGGGTGCAGTGGAAAGGGGGAGAAGTGTTTCTCTCACTGAATCTGCATACCTAAAGAGATCTCAAGGGTCCATTAAAGATCTATGGGGAGATTGGAATAAAAATCCCTAAAGACCCAATAGACTTTTCAAGGACAATCCACTCTGGTTAGACAACCAAGAGATCCACCTGCATGTGATGGGTACATCCTGTCTGTAGCTTTTCAATCTAGTCAGTAACAGCAGTCAGTAGAGAATAAGCACCAAGAGTTGTATATTCATAGAACATTGGTGCTGATAAGAAAACACACTTAGGCTGTCAAAAGCTGAGCTGTCAGAGGAAATGATTCTTTCCATTCATTGTCAGACTCTTTCCTCTCTCCCTTGCCAAGGGAACTGCTTTTGAATGCCCCCTGTGAGTGACCCAGGAGGTAGGTCCTGCTAAGTACAGAGGAGTGGATTCCTGAGTGTGGACTGAACTGTGCTCTGCTCCTGCAGGGAAGCTTGAGCACTGATTTGCAAAGGGATGGAGCTGAAAATGCAGCATTTGCAAAGGGATGGAGGGAAAAGCTGAATATGCAAGAGGGAGGAAGAAGATTGTCTGGTTCCTTTGTGCTTAGGAGCAAACATCATCCCAAGCATTCTTTCACCACTGGTCACAGGATGATAACTCCATGAAATGAACAATCATAGAAAGTTAACAAGCAGCATTGTTGTTGGATGGTCACTTGCTGTTCAAAAATGCTTGTTCTGTCTGTTCTGAAAAGTTACAATTTACCCTGCATGGCAGGAAAAGACACTGTCCAGCCCTGAAGGTGCTGCAGGCCCTGTGTTTAACCAGAAAACTTTTGTTTGAGCAAACCATCAAGGGTTCCACCCTAGGGATACTTCCAACAAAAGGACAGAGGGTGCTAGTGAAATTGTGCCTGATTTCCTCTAAACTTACCCTCTTAACTTAGGATCCTGTGCTGCAATATGGGTAGGACCTCCTTACTCCATGTGTCTGTGATACAAAGTCCACTGAAGTACCATAGGAATGAAAGGAAGAGCAAAAGGCTAGGAATTTTCTGTTTGGAAAAGGGAAATAAGAAGGGAAAGGTGATAAGAATGCATAGAAAAGATGAAGGGGGAATGATTACTTTAGGGTTTGTCATTCAAGTATTAGTTTTGCTTCCAAGAAATCAGGGTTATAAAATGAAACTACAAAGAGATAGATTAATAAAAGCAGACATATTTCTTTGTGCCTTATATAGTGAAACTGGGGGGCTCTGCTGCAATGCTTTGTAAAGACCAGTGCTTACATGGATGCAGAAAAGCCACTAGAAGGCTTCGTAGATGAAAAAGAGCTGTGCATATGTTATCAAGAGCTGATAAATCCCAAAGATATTACCTCAAACCCCAGAATTTATAAATGAAGTTCATTAGATGATCTTTCAGGTCCTTTCCAACCCAAGTCTTCCTGTGACTGTATGAATTGCTTGCACCACAGATCACTTGTGACAAGATGACTCTATGGGGAAGGATAAATACCTTTATTTTCTTATAATCTTAGCAATTTGCTGTTGCCTACTATTAGAACAATTAGATGTTTGGTGAGGCTGTCACTGGGCAAGCAAAGCCCTTCCCCTGATATAGGTTTCTTATGTGGTGAACTTAGATCTCTAGACCATAACAAATGTAATGAGAATATTCACTGTAATTTCCATGATCTTTGACATGGCTGTTGCTGTAGTTTTGTTCTGGCATTTCTGTGACTGCAGCCCCTTAGATCATGCATGTGGGATTTTGGGAGAGCTTTAAGAGAGGAGATGTGAACCTTAGCAAGGAGGGAGTGAAAACAAAATTATGGGACTACTAGTGCATGAAGTCATTTCTGCACTTACTGACATTTTGTAAGGTCAGTAAGCTTGCTGCTGCTTAAATAGAAAGCTCAGCTATTCCTTTTTCCCTCTGGTTTGACTTTATTCACATATGTCAAGATTCTAGAAAGCTGCCAGTAAAATTTCTGTCTAAAGTATCCAAGGTTGGCATCTTCTGTTTCTAGATAGACAAATATTTTGATGAACTTTTAATTCAGTGTATGTATTAGACATGCAATGTCCTAAGTAGCAAAGTAATAAACCACATACAGACACCTACCAGCTTCCAGCTAATTATTGGAGAAATCTGATTTTGATTTCTGCTGTGTTGATTGCTACTTTTCTTCCTCTTAGAAAAATTGCTTACCACCTGTGCCTCAGCAGTACTGTTGATACTCTAGGCATTACATTTCTTCTAAACTTGACCACATTGCAATGCTGAGAGTACTTGCTGACTTTGAAGTAGGAAGTTTTTCCTCTTGTTTTCATTTCTATGCAAAGGAACGTGAGATTATTTAATTTTAAACTGTCTTGCATATGTTTATGTCAAGTAAAGATAAATTCCTTGAACAAACATGGTGGAAGGAATTAGATAACTCAGATGAACATTTGTCACCCATATTTTAGCCATGCATATGATCTCTAAATAGCTTATCTCACCCCTCTCCTTTTTCTATGATCTCCTGTAAAATGTATGTCACAGTGCATTTCTGACAGTTCTGTGCAATTATGCAGTATGAAACCCATCTGCAGGGTTGGGTTGCTACAAAAGCAGATGGTACAGTGAAGAACGGAAGGGAAACTGAGATCTCTGCATTTGATTTCCACTAATGCCAGAGGCCATTTGTGCTTTGCATGTAGAGACCACTTCATGAAAGCATTTGTCAGATTTATGTAACTGCTCCCTCTTTTCCCTCCTTTTTTCATTTATAATATAGATACAATTTTTTAAATTTCCTCAGGAAATCAATATTAAAATTGAAATTAAATTACTTCAATTTTTTTTCCTCCTTTAATATATTACAGTGTTGTTAAGAAGATTTCAGTTATTCATCACTATTTGTCTCCATTAGAAAATGAAAGGGTACTTAGGGAGAGAAAGTTGTCTAACTAAAGTCAGATTTGTATCTTGTTCCTCTGGCTGTCTTGAACCTACAGATGTAAACAGTCATTAAAATGCTGCACTACAGCTAACCTTGGTATTAGGTATAAAGCAAAACATACTGTAATATGAATAAATAATAACAAAATCACTTAGCAGTTCTCCTTTCTGCACACACCTTTAATTTGTTACTTAAGGTTGAACCTTACATTCTATTTTTGTCTATTTATTTTTATACTCTATTTTCAGTGTATATTCATGTATGAATGAGTATGCAGTTATTGCTAAAAGTAAGAGAACTACTTTTAAATGCTTTTTCTTACTGTGCTGGCAGTCTCTAGCATCTGCACTTCAAGTCTGGAAAACAAAGTTTCAGGGTGAGTTGAACAAAGTTTAAGACAGTCTAATCAAAACTGTGCTCTCCTCTCTTGCCAACTGATGAAAGTAGTCTGCAGTGATTTCTAACAATGCCTGTGTACCTTCCAAACATTTCAGATAAATGGAATTGTAATATTATTTCAGTATACTGGTCTTCAGTAGGTATCCCTTAAAATTTGGTCCACTGTAGAGTTATTGGAGGGAGGAAATATCTTGTCTGCTTGGTATTCTGAAGTGTTTTTAAAACAATTTTTTCTGTTGATGAAGATCTTGAGAGCTGAAGTTTGGAAGTTGTTCTGATTGATTCCATTCTGCTCTTGTGCTCAAATCTTACATTCCTAAAATAGTCACAGAAGATTTGAGTGAAATTTTGAATGCTGTAAATGTTTTCAACTTGACACAGTGACAAGTTTACAAGACTCCCTGCAGGGTCTGAGCGAGTTTTAGATGTAATTACAAAGATGAATTTAACTGATTGTGTGTAATTAACACCAGAAGATACGACTGGAGCTTTTATAATACTGAATTCATGTAAGATACTTTAATATCTTGGTATAAATCTAAACCAACTTAATCCATCTGCAGTATCTCTAGGTCAACTGGATACTAAAAAGAAGTAATCTCTTAGTTGCATAAACTATTATATGAACCATTGTTCTGTAAAGCATGAAACGAGCTCAATTGTGCTATAATCTACACTGAAAAGGAACATTTATTTTAACAATGTACAGGATGATGTCCTGTGTTCTACATCCAATGAGGGGAATTAATTTCAAATTTATAGCATTTTTATTTCCTAAAAGGAAAAAATGAAAATATGGTGAAATATTTCTGCTGTTGAAACATTTCATGGAATCACAGAATGGTTTGGGTCAGAAGGAACCTCAAAGATTGTCCAGTTCCAATCTTACCTTTATGCAATTCACACACAAATAATATATGTCTAGTTCCTAAACAGAAATAAACTTTTAGTCATGAATTTAGTTACTAAAACTGAATTTCATAGTAAGTTCATGAATTGTTTCTGTGCAGTGCCTGCTAATGATCTTGTGACATACATGACTGAAAATACATGTGCAAATACCACTGTCCTCTTGCTGGAGAGGGGCTCATCTTCTTATACTTTTGAGAGGTAAAATGTTTATATGCAAACATTGTAACACACATTGACATGAAAATACTTTACCAGTCATGCATAAACATTGTGGTCAGTCCTCTCCAGCTGCTTGCAAACTGTAGGGACAACCTGTACAGAATGCCGTGTTAAGACCTTTTGTCCTCATCAGCTCTGCAGTGCAATTCACCCATGAGACAGCAAATATATAACCTAGGGAGGGGGATAAGGGAGTTTAGCAGGAAAGCAAAATTGGAGACATTTGGTACTGGCTGGTTTTGTTTCTTCTGGTGGTTTCTTCATGATTTTCCTTTATGTCTAGTTGGAAAATAGGGCAAAGTACAGAATGACTGATAAGACTGTGTGGTGGGAGTAAAAGAACTGATATGATCAGAGCCTTAAGCTGCATTTAGCTGATTCTTTAACAGAGGGACATCTTGAGTGCTGTCAGTGATTCAGGTGCTAAACTTTATATCAATGCTTTCCTTACTTTTTCTCTGTTACCCATTAGGCATAAGCCATGTGGTATCAGGTATCAATAACAACAGCCAATTTTAAAGCAAGAGTAAAACAATCACAGGGCTAGCTGGCAGCAAAAGTGTCCCTCAGAAATGCTTGCTTTATGCAGGTCATGTAGCACAGCAGAGGGGAAGTACCTTGCTCATGTGCAATCTTTTATATGCATGGGTAAAAAACATAATTCCTGTTATAGAATAAGATATAAACAGATACTCTGCTCATTGATGTAGCTGTGGCCAGCAAAGACAATCTCAGATATCTGAAAGGTGGATTGCTACATCTAAATTGGTTGTCTAAGCTCCCTGTGCAGCCAAATCAGAGGAGTTACCTCTGATTTGTTAAAATAAAGCTCCGGGCTGCTGTGCTTCAATGAAGCTGAATCATCCTCAAGAGCATCCTGTTGCTCCAGTCTGATTCTAGAGAATTTCAATGAGCATCTTTGGAAATAGCTACAGTCAGGTGGGAGCTTAATGAGCTGAACTCAAGTACTTAGTACTGTTTGTATTCCTCTGACAGAAGGGAATCTTCTACCTCATTGCTCAAGTCTGCAGTGTTGTCCTTGTCTTGCAATAATTCAGTCATGTGCATAATATTTATTTAGATAATACCAAAGGGTTTTTTTTAATTGTTCAACTTGAATGCAGAGATGAACAGTAGCAAAATTATGCATTCTAGGCAATATAGGAAGGTATAGAATGTGAGAACAAGTCTTTGTTGAAAAACTATAATACCTTTCCATTTTTTACTAAGAACTCAAGTGATTTATTTACCATGTATACGATTTAATTTTGAAAATAATAAAAAACATATCCCATTCAGAGATAACCAGACCACATTCTTGCATTATTTTTTGAAAGCAATAGAATTTCAATTGTTTTAATGATGAAAGTAACTCAAAGGACCAAAACTCCAGGCGATTTTTTAAAATTAGTTGATTGGGCTATTAATCATTCTTACTGCTTGCTTTGCCATTTTCATGTATTATTTATGTAAACATTCATAAATACTTGTGGACTGTTTTCATGTTGGCTATTTAATTTGCTAGAAATGGTTTGCTTTAGTATTCTCTTCTTTCATTTTGCATCTGTAGCTGTAAACATGAAAACTGCTTACAAGAAAAATGAAGATTAATTTTCTGTGTGAGGTAGCTTTAATTTGCAGCTACTTCTTTCTTTCCTCTTTCCCCTGTGTTGGTCCATTCTGCCTTGTATAATGTAATCCTTCTACTATTCTTTACCCTGGGGGGATTTTTTTTTAACATGCAGTTTCTAAACTAGATTTTGCTGCTTGGGCTGATTTTTAAACACCTATAGCTACAAAAGCAATAAATCTTTACTGTGGTTTACATGAGGGACTAAAGCATGGCCACATCCTTAGTCAAGAGTATCTGTTATTCCCATGAAAACTTACTTACATCTAGGCAGCAGGATTCATCAATGTCCAATAAAGGGAGAAGTTTAGTTTCACTGGTTTAGATGGTTTAGGAAATAATTAAGTTCATTATAGGGCTGTCTAGAATGGAGGGCTGCTGCACAACTGACCTTATCTCAGAGAGAGAGCCCATGCTGCAAGCTTTCTGTGGAAAGATCTAAAAGTCTGTAACTGTCTGATTTGCAAATGCCTTATTTGTGTTCCCTCCTGGTTTGTTTTGCTTTACTTTAAAATATTCAGAGCTGGTAGAAATAATTTTTCTTGCCTGTAGTTGTTATTTCTTCCTCTTTGACTTTTGTAATAATAATTGTGAATTAGAAAAGGCAGAGAGAAAAATATTGAAATATAATGTGCTGTTTCATGTTTCCTCAGGTCTGTATTTTTGTTAATTTGGGAAGAAAAATACTGGATATAATCCAAATAGTTATGTAAAGACAGAACTAATTTATCCTGTGTAGCTTCTGCCACACTTATCTTTGCTCTGCTTTTAAATTGGTATGGCTATGTTTCCAAATATAAAAGTTATTCTTTGCATTTATAATTTAATTTAACTTGTCAGTCTCTGGGACAGGACTGAGAAATTGTGTGTGTGGGTGTACATGTAAGAAATACTCAGTTATTTTTCAGAATGTAAAAATTAATGTTTAGCACTAAGACATACTTTGATGGATTAGAAGTGTTTTAAGCATCTAGTCAAACCCCCTGTGCCATCCAGGGCAAACTTTAAATTACAAGGGAAGTGCCCAGGGCTTTGTCTAGTTGAGTTTCGAATGCAGTTTCTCTGGGCTGTGATCCAGAGCCTGACCATCATAAGAGTGAATTTTGGTTTTCCATTAATGCAGGCACAATTTGCCTTGCCTAAACCTTTGACTATTTTCCCTTGCCCTTTTCTTCTGAAGATATGTAATGGGCCGATCTTATCCATTATCATAATGTTGTCTCAGAATATAAATATACTTGTCAAATCCTGTTTCATTCCTCACCACATGGTAAAACAGCTTTGAGAAGTACTACTTACAAAAGAGTGGGCAAGGTAATGCCTAATGTCTCCAGTATTTTTTATTTATATGTGGAGTGCTGTATTTTGAATGCTTATTTAATTGAAATTTGGTTAGCCTTACCAGTCAACTTTTAAATCAATAAGTTATATATTCCCCACTATATTTTTTTCCTTTAATGTCTAAAGTAAACGTCCTTTTAAAATATGTACTCTACTGGATTTCTGATATATCATGATTAGGGTGTTGTAAGCTACTTTTTCCCACTCCCACATACTTCTATTTAGGGGTTGTATTAAATAGTCTATTGCAAACACAAGAGGAGGGCAAACACGGAAATTCTTGTGGATTTTTTTTTTGTGTGTGTGTGAAAGCAGACCCCAACTACACAACTGTTTGAACTGTTCTGAAAACAAGTAAGGTGACATTCAGCTCAGGATTTTCCCATTTATTTTTTGGCACAAATTCTCTGAGGTCCGGTCTTGCCCTGTAGCTTATTCTAGAGAAGTTTAATTTGCAAGTAGCAAGAGATGAGGCTCCTCTGCAGCTTGTCCCCTCACTATCCATTCAATTAAAAAACCCCCTGCACATATACCCCAAATGTCTCAGACAGACAAGTCCAAACTGATATCCAAGTGTCCTAACTATTCAGAAACAGCTGTAATCTTTGCAGTCCTCGTCATAGTATAGCCACATGAGGGGATTTTACCATAGTGTGGCTGGCTTAGTTTAAATTGCTTTCACTTGTTCTCCTTGAGCTGAAAATTACTTATGCAACAAGTATGTTAGTGAGAGCAAGATGTACCATTCCTAAAGAAAAAAAAGCTTTTACCATACTTGCAAGGAATAGAAGTAGCTTTACAACTCTTTCTTGACAGGCAACTTGTTTTTTAACATAAAGTAAAATTGCATAAGGTTGAAAACATAGAAATGTAAAAACAGAATTTTGCTTAACATGTTCAATTTTGCTTAACAACTTCATCTTTTGTCAGAAATACTGACAAAACCAGTGAAACCTATGGCAATTGCTCCCCCAAGTACAAGAATGAGAGCTTAAATTGCTGGGGAATGTTAGTGTTCTTCTATAAAGTTGCAGAATATAAGTGGGGATATAGTGGTGATAAAACAGTTATTTTTATCTCATAACAAATATGAAATATTGCCATTTACTAATCATAGCCACCATCATGTTTTGATGATGAAAAATAAGATTGTGTACTTTTTACTTACTCTGACATCCACCAAACCAGCTTAATTTTAACCACTTCCATAGGGAGAAAAATTATTATATAAAAAGATTTTTACTTTTTTGCACGGGATTAAATCGCTATGGTTTATGTAACTATGAAGGAAAATGGACCACTGACTCACAGGAGTTTTGAAAAGCTGTCCTTGTTGCTGACTGGTGTCCCAATTAAAGATATATTGTGTTGTTTGGTAGCTGCTTAAGCTTCTTTTATGTCTTGGCCCCCCATTATGGGTGACAATATATTCACCCATTTTTCAGTGTGTTTTCCAACATTACCTGCAGGTCCCAAGCACAGGACACAGTTAAAAGGGTCACCTGTTTGACTGGGAAACTGAAATGGATTCTTCTCCCACTAAACTTGGTGAATGTTTGTGGCCACCTTAGAGAGAACAGAGAACAGGAGTGAGAATTTACCAGTCTAAACAAAGAGCACAAGAAGGGGGGGAGCTTATCTCAAGGGTCTGGAGTTTTTTCTGTGTTTGGCTGTAACCTGTTGTGGAACACTTCTGTTTCTTGTTTCATTTGCAATCCGCTGGAGCCTTTACTTTAAACAAAAGCTAAACCCCATGCTTCAATTTTATTATTTCAGTTCATGTATTTTATCAAATAAGGATAACAATTAGCATTGTTAAAACCTATATAATGCGTAAATTACCTTGTTAGTATATTACAATGTAATAGAAGAGCTCTCAAAACTCACTCTTGGAATCTCTCAATTGCTGAATTCCTAATTCTAGTAGAATTCTAGTACTTTTTCATGAAGAAGACATCAATAATGGTAGTGTAATGATAGTAACATCAGTGTATATGCAAACAAATTAAGTACTTATTAGCCAGGGAAGGGCCGTCATTGCTCCCTGGTAATCTTCACCTGGATGGTCTCTTCTGCCATCCCTTCCATTTGCAATTCCATTCACTTAATTAGTGTGTTGCACCTGGTTATTTCCCAGAGACAACCTCTTATCTGCCTGTCTTTATCAGGAACAATTTCTCCCTCCAGCCAAATGAGAGTTACAAGGTGCTCCCCAGCTTCTGGGCAGTGGAAGGAGGAGGAGATGGCCAGAGGGACAGGAGCAGAGTGGAGTGAGATGTTGCAGGAGCACTGGGCAAGAGGCAAATGAGATTGACCCTGCAAGCTCCAGCTCCACCCAGAGCCATGTTTCATATGGGCTGTGCACAGAGGTGAGAGCAGCTGGTGTGGAACAGATCTGATGACAGGAACAAAATTTCCAGCTTCCTAGGGTGGATGCACAGATTCGTGCATGAACTAGACACTCATTTCCTTCACAGTCAAAACATGTTAAAATTAACTGCCACCTTTCCTGGCACTGGGAGTGCATCTAGAAGAAGGCTATAGATGCTGAGCAGGTCTGTCCTCCCAGGTGGAAAGCTAGCTCTGACAACATGCAGTTATAGAAGTTGAATAAATCCATCTTCACCTTCCTGTGAAACATAAATCAGGTGCAAACTGCTTCACCAAGCAGTCAGACATATTGCTGTGCTCATATTTGTCAGAAAAATGGGACAAAGTATGCATAGACTTGATTTCCTCTTTACAGAAAATAAATATGTAATATTTACCTTTCTTTGCATAAAGATTTATGTAGGGATTGCAGGTCATTATCTCCATTCTTTTAATATCGTTGAAATTAAAACCTTCGAAGGCAATATTTTCCCTCTGTGACAGTTACTGCATGATCTGATGGAAAAGCTTCCTAAATCAACAGTGAGGTGACAAAAAGAACAAAAGCATTTGGCTTGCTGTCTATTAGACTGCCCCAAAGCAGTAAAATATTTAAAGGATTTTCTGTCTATTTATAGTGCTGTTTATATTCACTAGTTTAGTAAGAAATGCTGCTGTCTCCAAGTAGTGCACAGGATAAATGACAATGGACTTTCTGCCTGCAACATCTCTTAGTGTCACCATCAGTACATAATAACAAGTCAAAACCAATAAGAGTAACAGACTTTGGAAACTGCAGAATGGTGATCAGTGGGAGGGAAGTTATTTTTAATTTCAGAAAAGGACAAAGTGAATTTTTACTGATTTCTGTATGATGAATAATAATTGATCTTATGACATTTAATTCACACTTGTTCAAAACCTAAATCATACATAATACATAGAATAATTTTGCAATGATAAGTGATCAGTTAGGATTTCCATTTGAGGAAAAACAAATTGTCAAAGATTTGAATGATTGGAATACGCTCACATGTGGTGTGTTGGTCTGCAATCAGAATGTGGCCTTCTGACACCCAGAGCTTTACTTGTTATGTGGCCAGAGCATCTGGAAGCACAGAGCTGTCATTTAAAGATCATACTGTTAACTGCTCAGTTGCTTTTATGTGAAATTAAAAATTCTTGGGAACCACTGATTGAATGTGGAAGCAAATACTGAATAAATAGTAGGCATGGGATAACTTTTACCCACTGTTTTCAGTGCAGAACTAGAGCATCCCTAGGCTGTCACTTTTTCCCCCTGTGTACCTGGTGTGGCTGTCCATCACTCTGAAAGCCTACAATAAATTCAAAGCAGTCACTGTGTCATTGTTGTGTATTTGTCAGCTACTGGTATGAAATGAGTGAATGTGGAAAGGTAAACTGGAATTATAGCAAGAAAAATACTGAATTTTGCTCTAATTTTTTTCTCAGTATCTAACACCATGTAAATGTCTATTTTTTTCTCTTTGTTAAGCAGAAATGTATGACTAAAAACTCAGTGTATATCAAATTGCTGTATCAAGAGTAAGGAATAACAAGGTGGTTAGGCTCCTGTGCTGAAGAAGTAGCTCAGACACAAAGTACCACTTACTCAGTGTTGAGACCTTGTTTGTCCCAACCCAGAGCTGATTTGCTGTCTGAGAGACAGACAGCCATACAGAGCTCCTGTCAGCTCATTTATTTCAGCATTTCTTCCACTGGTGGTGACTCCTCAATTGCCAAAGTGTCCCCTGGTCCTTCAAATCCAAATCAGCATGTGTCCTGAGGATGCTGGAGCTGTGGGAGTACAGACTGGAGTGGGAGAGAGTACTGCAGTTCTTGCTGTAGGGTTGTGTGTTGATAAATTTTGAAGTGCCAAATGATTGTATGAGATTATTAAAAGTCAGGATATCTTCAACAATTATCACAGGGATCTCCCTGCGAGCTGTTTGCATGGTGACCCTCTATAATAATGGCACATGGCAGGTGTGAGAGGATGGAGGGGATGGTGTGGAAGTGACAGTTAAATCTGGGGGACAAACAAACAATATTGAGAAGGATATCATTAAAGAAGGAGAAAGACCTGTCTTGCTTTTTAAAGTGTCCCAAAACTAGATGACTTGCTTTGATCTAGTGGCAGTGTGGAGAAGGGAAGAGAGGCATAGTACAAAATCAGAACTACTGTTTTGCTGGAAGTTTCTCTTTAACCAAGGCCCTCTTACATTATGTGAAACAGAAGCACAGAAAATCTAGACATATCTGGATAGGAGTGTGCTGGAGAAGAGAGGAGATTGGGAGAGAAAGAACATGAAAAGGAGAACACTTTTGAGATAATCAGTTTCAAACTGAATCTCCTGGGTTTGATTTTTTATACAAGCGTCTCACTGACTTTGTGGGTGACCAAGCACTGGAACAGATCAGCCAGAGAGGCTGTGGAGTTTCCCTCACTGGCTCTGCTTGGTGGTGCCAAGCAATAGGGCAAGAGGCAACAGGCAGGTACTGACACACAGCAAGTGCCACCTGAGTATGAGTAACCAAACCAGAGAGGATAATTCTGCTTTATATCTAGGGGTCATACCTAGGGATCTCCTCTCACTGGAGATAACTCAGGAACCATCTGGACACAATCCTGTGCCTTGTGCTATAGGATGACCCTGCTTCAGCAGGGGAGGTTGGACCACTGTGGTCCCTTCCAACCTGACTTATTCCATGATTATGTGATAGGTTTTACAGGTGGGCTGGAAGCAAGTCTTCAGGCTATATTAGTTGAAACACTGCAAATTCATTTGCTAGTAGTTTAATAATGAGATTAATGAAGCCAATTCAATTGAAGTTCCCTTTTCTCTCTTTATGACAAAATGTAATTCCTCAATGCAATCTTAAAAGAAAAGGAATAGCATTCAGAGTAATGAAAATTTTGCAAGGAGCAGGGAGTCTGACCTGAGCATTGGCAGCCCTGAGCTGGTAAAAGCAGGAGCTTTTTTTTTTAACAAAACCAGAAAGCATTCTCTCTGTCTTTATATTTAGCTTCCTGTGGACTTAAGTATAATATACTGGGATGGAGAGCAGGGTTAATAGCAATCTGGGCTGCGTGGGTGGAAGCTCCTGGGTACCCCTGGAGGGATTTGCTGCTGGTATGGCCCTGAGAGGAGCAAGGGAGCAGGCATTGCTTGGTGCAATGTATGGTTCAAGTAACCTGCCTTGGTGTGCCAGCAGGGTGGTAAATCAGTGCTGAAAAGCTTGAAGAAGCAGGAATATTGTGCAAAGAAAATGCTTTAAATGGTCTGTGTAAGAACCATATGGAGAAAAGAGTCATGTTCCTATCTGACACTAAAGGTTCTGAATCAATAATGACTTTTTTATTTTCATGATTTCATCTGACCACTGTGAAGGACCATGGCAGCTCTGAACAGTTTTCTTCCTGACAATATTAACTGGGGCCATTGAAGGGGCGTACCTTTTAAAGCATCTAGAGGGTACAAATAATTGAAGTTGAGGTAGCCTGTTCTTGATGTTCTGGTTAACAAGAGCTTTTAAAGTAGCTTTGAAAAAAATAGGGTTCTTAAAGCATAATATTCAGTAGTGAAAGCATAGTTTCAGAATGGAGAGATCAAAAATATTTTCTTTGAAGTTAACACACTTCTGACATTTAGAACAGACTCTCTGCACATCCTGTGTAATTCATATCTATTTCAATTGTACCACATACATCTCTGGAAAATAGTGGTTATGTACAAGTAAAACTAACTTTACCCTCTGCATAACTAACTGCCTTTAAAATGCTCTTATCAATTAGGAAAGAAGCTCATTAAAAACAATGAGAGCTTGCAGTAAACTTTGTCCTAGGCTTTTGTATTTACATTACAAGTAAATGGAATCCAAAGAGAAAGCAAAATGAGGAAAACCATAAAAGCACAGGAAATTTAACTGTTCCAGTATTATGCTCTACTAAAGCTTCTTCTTTTTAAAGCTTACTTTTTCTGGCTAAACCACTTCAGTTTGATACTAATGAACTATCACTGGCAATTAGAGAGTTTAAGAAAGTTCTTTGCTGAAAGGTCTTGTAGCTCAGAATGTGGTTGCCATCAGGTCTAGAAATGCACAAGTTAAACCACCTGCAGCTGAATTCTGCTGCTCTCTTGAATAGTATCAGTGCTGCAGTGGTGTCCCAGTGGACTGATGACCTACAAATTATGTTATGGAATCTTAATTGCAAGGTTTGGTGCCCAACTATGCTATCTTCTGCATCTTAAAACAGTTTTCCTACTGTTGCTATGGAGTTTTGTGTCCCATGCAAACACCATGTATCCTCCTGCCTTAACTTCTCACCAAGCAACAGAAATTGTATCCTAGTAGTGAATGTGGTTTGGCTCTGAAGCAGTCACTGTATGACAAGAAAATAGCAGGGTTTAATACTTTTTTTTTTCCTTTTTCTGGCTAACTTTAATTACAAAGATGGTACCAACAATTATTAATTGATAAAGTTCACAAGATTTGTTTGCTTTATTTTTGGTTTTGTTCTTTTTATTTACCCAAGAGTTATATAGTAATTAGCAGAAATTCTTGTATGTAATTTATTAATGCCAAGTTGCCTTTGTATACCTAGATGAAATTATGATCACAGGAAATCATATATGGGAGGTCTCAGAGCTGCATCATAGACTTCTTCAGCCTCAAATGATATTTGATCATGGAAGGAATGCTACCAAAGCATGGGGGAAAAGTGTTAAAGCATTTTTTTAAACTTCTCTATATACTTGTTTCACTTCTTTCATAACCTGTGGAGTGTTCTTAGAGTGTTAACTGGTAGTGCTACATTTTGGTCAGTGCTTTTGCTGGTAACTTAATGAGAACAAACTTCAGGAACTGTTTTAATGAAATACCTGTTGTCTGAGCATGGACAAAGTAAAGTTGGGAAGGAACAACCTGCATAAGGTCTCAGTTTCAGTGCAAAAGCAAGGAGGGATGGGGGAGGAGAGTTGTAGACATCCAAATGTGTGTTACTCACATGTTTGGCTCATTAGTACCAACTGATAAGCAGGATTCTAGGCTTCTTGGCAGAAGATACCAGTCACTACATCATGCTGCACGTTCAGGTTTTATTCCCAGTGTTCCACAGGGGGTTGGGGTATCCCAGTTCCTTGTGGTGTTTAGCTCTTAGTGCCTCCTCAGCAGCCCAAGACACAAATGTGAAGCCTTGCTCCTGCCAAGCTGTTTGCTGCTGCTGCCTCTCTGCACTGTGAACAAACAGATGTACAGGCTACCCAGAGCTGCTGAGCAGTGAGCACTGGCCAGTCCTGTGCTTGGCTGACATGCATGCTGTTGACTCACTGTGGGCATTGCATTCTTTCTGATCAGGCTGCTTGACACTTAAAATGGACAATAAAGCCTCTTTGCAAGTTAAATCTTGTTTTACTTTGTACTCATTTTAACTTTCTAATCATGCAGGTATGATTATATTAACAATGATTAGTGCAAGTAGTTCATTGCTGGCTCTTGACTGAGATCAGACCAAATGGCAATTAATTATACTGAGAGAAAGATAGATGGGCTAAGGAGCATCCACTCTCAACCCTGCCTTTGGGGTCAGCTGCAAGGGTGCTACTCTTTAATTTCCAGTGAGCTAAATGAGCATGTCAAATGAAAGATGCTGCTGCTGCTGCTAATGGTTTTCTCTCTGAGAGCTTGCCTTCGGAGCACTTCACAAACACTAATTAAAGAACCACTGGAAAAGGCTGTGCCTACCCATGGATCTGTGTGTTGTATATGCCTTCTCTGGATAAGAAAATCATTGCAGAAGAAATGTCTTCCTGCAGGGAAAATCAGCATGGAACTGAGATTATTGATCAGGACTTTGTTCCTGGGACTGTGCTCAGATGTCTACATTGTGTCTTCCACTATGTAGTCACCTATTGCACAGCCCAGCCTCTTTGTCATTAATTTAATGAATTAATGACAAATGTCATTAAGTTAATGAATTAATGAAAGATGGAGTAGAACTTTTTCAAAATTCCATGGTTAATTTAACAGTCTATGTATGTGAGTGATCAAATTTTGCTGCTTTGAAGCCTTCACATTCAGGTGTAATTCCTGCTTGTGCTGAAATTATCTTTGTAGAGGACCTTGCAGTCACTTCAGGGGGAGGTATAGCTAGAAAAAAAATAACATGTCTTTCATTGTGCAGCCTAACTACTGCTCTAGTTAATGGGGTATGTGTTTTGCATCAGTTGTAATCATGTATCACTGCAGAAACACATATATATTCTTTTTTTTCTTTACTGGGATTCTGTTTGTGTAAATATCTAATTCCTAATAACTTGATACTGATGTGTCATGGCTGTACAATTGACCTTAGCAATGTATGCCACAGATTAAAGGGAATCTGAATTTACAGAGTTCACTCTGGATGTAATAGGCACCCAATGCAATCTGATGTCCAGTGGTACCACTGGACAGAAACCATGTTTTGAACAATCCTAAATTGTTGCATAAATGTGGGAACCTGGCCTGGTGGAAAAGGTGAAGGAGTCTGCGTGCTTGAGAAGGGGGGTGTGAAATCTCAACTGAATGAGGAAAGGAAAATTGAATATATAGAAAGAGAAATGAGAAGCCATTATTAGAAAGCAACAGGGAAGCAGAGGATAAAAATATGAACAGAAGAGAACCATGAATATATGGAAAGAATATGGGAGAGCATAGAGGATGGAATGAGATGCTTAGAAAAGGAGGGAGACACTATTATTTACCTACTGCTGACTCTGGCTTTCTAAAAGTGTTTTTGTTGTTGTTCACATAGCTAAACTACAAGAAAGCTGTGAGGAAATAATGATATGTCTGTGTGTATAAATATATATGTATATGTAAATGTCCCAAAATGAAAAATGACTAAGTGTACAAAAACACATTCTCAGAAGTTAGGAAATGCTAATGATCCCTGACCTTAATCAACCCCACTTGTGTAGAGCCTTTAATTACGATTACATATGACTGATTATTTGAAAGTAACCAAGTAGCATCTGGATTAGTGAATTTTACTTAATCAAAAGTCATTAAATACTTTTTATTGTATTTTATTAGTAAAGGCTTAAATTTCCTCACCTGACCTGGCAATCTGATGTTTAAACTAAAGTAGCTCTATTTTTAAGGTAGTTAGAAATAGTTTCAGATGCCAGCATGTCTTTAGAGAGAGCACAGTTCACTACTCCCTCTGATACCTGACTACATTTCTTCTTATTAAAATATCATTCCAGGAAATTACATATTTTCCTCAGCAGAAGAAAATAAAAAAAAAACCATCAGAAAGGTCCTCGAACTGTTCCATTTCTCTGCTTTTCAGAGACAGGAATAAAACCCAAAACACTACATTGTTTGCAAGTGACCATCAGCTCGGTCTGTCACAAATAACTATTGTCAGCTTTTCTGGCATAGCTGTGCATGAGGTTGACTTCCCAGAACAGCAGCATTCCACTAAGAGAAGTCTGTATTGCAAAAAGAAGCCAGATATTCAAGTGACTTGATGGGGATGGGAGGCAACCTGTTCTTCAGTTGTCATGGTCTGTAACGTCCCCTTGCATTTCTAGTTACTCCTGTCAAAAAATTTTCTTCCTTCCCCTGTCCAAATGATAATAAAACACAACGGCCCTTGGTGTCTGTCCCACAACCCAAGTTTTCTAAAACTTCTGTGTTCAATAGGTTTTAATCATTGCTGTGGTTGGTACTTTCATTGAGAAGTTATTGAAAGAAGTCATGTTGCTATGCCAGGAGACTAAACAAATGAAGTTCTGAATGGCTGATTCCATAGGCATAGCAAACAGGGGTCCATGCTAATGCTGGAACTTTGACTTACAGACAGAAATTATGTGTATCCATAGCAGAGGAAACCAGCTTATTATGTGTTGTGTGCAGCTAAAGCATGACAAATAAGCAACAGCCCCAGCAGAATTGGTTATAATGATTTTCAATATTTGGTGACATTTCATTTGGGATGGAGTTGTGGACTCCAGTCTCCTGGAAATGCAGATGCAGCAGCTGATGGTTTTCATAGCTACTGTGGAAGTTTTAGCTGGCAGGAGCAGTCTTTTATGTATTGTTGTTGCACTTGAACTTCAGGCTGCCAAAGTAACTTGTTAGTTATGTTTGGATCCAGCCTATATTGAATTGACCCAATGCAATTTAGGAGGGTTATTTATTTGTTTAAAATACAGAACGAAAACCGAAAAGGTGTTAAGATTGGAGTGGTAGAATAGGAACAACTATATAGCTTCAGACCAAAAATTCCTTTAGATTTGTTAATTTGAAGTGTCATACAGTGATTTCATTCCTCTGCAGTTCTTGTACATAGCACTGAGACCAAGTATTAGAGGCCTCAGAGGAGGTTCTTGGCTCAGTTTGAAGATCAGTGATACTAGAAGTGTGGCTCTTTTCTTTATAACATTTGTGTAACGTGTGAAAGGAGCATATACATCAGAAAGCTTCTCTGGTAGGGGCTACTGTTCTCCTTTGGCTTCTTCTGGTCTGTGTGTATGTAGTCCACTGAGCACAACAGGATGGTGCTCAAGTGCTGTATTTTAGAAAAAGACATACTGTGCACAGGATGTAAAACTGAGGTGCACTTTTACATGGTTGTGGTGGTTGAAAAATGAGTTAAGCAGCAAGTGAGTCCATAGGTCCTGTTGACCCTCCAAACCCTGTGCAAGGGCTTTGTGTGGCTCTGGGATGATGTGTAGGTGTGCTTTCTGAGCACCACTAGTGCTCAGCATCTCTGTGTTTTCAATTGGGAGGGGGAAGAGCTCACTGCTGGCTCTGTAATAAACAAGGGCTTGGCAAACTCCCAACGCCTGTTAATTCCCCACAGCCGTATGGAGTCTTCCAGTATGTTTGCTTGCTACCGCAGGTAAGTCTTGTAAAGCAGACTGCAAGACAATTTCCCTGGAGGAAAATCCCTCCCTGCAGGTATCTGTTACAAACTTGCTGCCTCGCTGTGTGCAGATGGCTGGCCTCTGCAGAGCTATGTGCTGCCAGCAGCCATCCTCACACCACACTGTGCTTTGCTCCCAGCCCCTGGGGAGCCACTCTTTGGCTGGCAGCCCCACTGGTGGCACAGCAGGACGGAAAGTGAGTTATGTGCACCTTTGTCAGTTCAGGAAACCTTTTAAACTTCTGTCTTTATCCATGCCTGCTACAGCAGCTTGTTCTCACTTGTGTTGTCCTAGTGTCACCTTGCTTCTTTCTAATGCCCCTTGTCAGATTTATTGAAGAGGAGCTTTGAGTCAGGATGACTCCTGCAGTACCTAGGCATGGAAACCTTGGTGGATCTTACCCACTGTTAGCAGCACCTGCTGCCAGGGCTCCTTTGAACAGAGTGTGCCTCGGTTGGCTTTAGGGCCCATGGGGATGAAGGGTGGAAACCTGCTTGGAGGTGCAGGGATAGCAGCAGTTCCCCTTCACAAGGATCCCTTGCAGAGGATTTGTTTCACAGGGACCCAAGTGAGGCAAACCTTAAGCCTTTTAGATTATCCTCTTTGTGCCCATGCCGAGGCCAGAGTAAGATGCCTTCCACTGAAGCTGTGGAACCCCTGTTCTGCTCTTGAGTTCTTCAATCTGCCTTTCTGGTGGCAATCCCCAAAACCATGCAACCTGAGCACTGCTGTGCTTAGAGTGATGGCAGACTGGCTGTTGCTGAAGCCCCTTTAATGGCAATCCAACATTTTAGTCACTTTGATAAGACTTTGTTAGTATAGTGCTGACCTGCATTTGCAATCTGATTTAGGGCAGTTTGATAATGTCTAGACACCATGACTGTGACATTTCCTTCCAACAGCTGTTGGTAGGAACTTTTTTGATGTTAGTTTTTCCTGTATGCAACCAGTGATTGCCTAGCAGTAAAATATAATAGCTCTCTAATGGCCTCTGTCTGCTGCTGTGCTGTTGTTCACTATGAATAAGGCACTCAGGAAAAAGAACTTGGCTTCTGGATGGGAATTTATTATAGAGGGGTGTTGGTGTTTTAAAAAAAGCTGGTTTGGTCTATTCTATGAGGTGAAGAGGAAATACCTTCTCAGGCTGCCAGGGTTTTCTCTGAAGGAGGGTCCCTTGCAACAGCCTGGCAAGCTCCTTCCCCAGGCACAGGGGCATTCGTCTCCTTGGCCAGACTGACACTGGGAGGGCTGCTCCTTTTCTCTGCGGGTTTTGCCTCAGGAAAGAGGCCTGGCTCTGCTTATACTCCTGGGGGTGATCACAGCTTAGCATTGTGGCAGGCCAGGACTTAAACAGTTTAATATCCTGCCACCAGTATTCCTGCCTCTCTGGTTGAAGTGCAGGAGAGGCCTCATAGATGTGAGCAGTGCCACTTTGGGAAGTGCTCCTTCACATGTGCATACAGCCTTGCCAGGGATTAACTTATGTGGGCAGTCAGGCTGCAGATCAACTCTGTGCCCAGGCTGTCTTCTGACCTTGGGTAAATCTCTCAACCTTCTGACACTTCTCCATTCACATCCTTCTAGTAAAATATTGTACATGTCTTAAAATGTTCCTATGAAGTAGGCTGAAATACCTGTGTGTCTCGAAAAGTATGCTGTGCTCAGATGGGAGAACTTGATCTGGGCACCTCAGTGCTCTGCAGAATCAGACCAGTGGGTCTTGCTGTCTGGAGTCCATCTACCTTAGAACAAAGCCTGGGTTTTTCTGGCGTTAAATGTCCCTCTAGGGTACCCTATGTACCTCTGGAGAGAGTGGGGAGGGTGTCCTTGGCAGGAATCAGTGTCCATAGTAAGGAAAGAAAACAAAGCAGGGCATGTCAGCTACTCCTGTAGCAGACTGGCTGAAGGTGCAGCCTTCTTGGCCTCTACAAGCAGAGCCAAGTTCTGCCTGGTTTGGGAAAGGACCATGTTGGTAGCAGCTCTCAGATATTCCAGATCTGTCTGCTCTGGGTCCCAGTTTAATTCATAATTCAAAACTCCTTCCCCTCCCACTCATGTTCCCCATATCATCACCTCCTTCGAGTATTGCTGATGGTGCAGCTGTTATTCTAGTGTCAAAAATACTCTATTAGGTCCCATTAGCTCATCTTCTTGTCAGAGCCTATCAATCAGTGGTTTTTATCCCCTCTCTCTAGCCTAGGTCAGCCCTCTTCACCCTTTCCTTTACAAGGAATTTTTGCATCCTGGAGCAGAGACTCCACAGCAGCCACAAATCTTTGTGTGAGCATCTTCCTTCTGTCCCATTTCTGTGCTAAGAGCTCTTTCACAGTGTGCCACCAGCATTGCTTCATTAAGACACTAGAGGAGAAACAAGAGGAATGAGAAGGAAACATAATGCTGTCAACAAGCTACCCCCTCCACCTGTTGATGAAATTCAGTGAAATAAAACTTGCAGGAAAAGTACCAGATTGTTGGGTTTTGGTTTTTTTTAATAATAGAACAGGAGGCCCAGAGAGGTGCAAGTGTGAGCAGATCAGTTTAAACTCTTGCTTACTGCCCTAGGAATAAATTCTGGTGTGTATGGGAGAGGGGAAGATGCATGTGGAACATTGTGATCTTGAACTCTGTATTTAGTGGTGGTCAGCTCGACTTAGTTGAGTGCAGTGACAGCACTGAAATAGAGTATGGGCTACAACAAGGGCCTGATACTGAGGTGTCCTTTTACTGAACCAACTCATGCCAGCTTGCTCTTAAGCAATCCTGAATTATAAATGTGCTTGACTTTTGGAGGATAATTTTTATTGAACAAAAGGAGAAATCTGTGGCTTTGGGAAGGGTCAGGGAGGAGGCAGATAACTGGGAACCAGACTGCTACAAGTTAGGAGTACAGAATTGTCACAAACCCTGTCAAACTTGCTCCTTTGAAATGCAAATAAGACCAGTGATCAAAGAACTACAGAGGTGATTTTAATGATCTCTCCAGTTGCTTCTTAAGCAGACTGATCTAAAAAATTATAATTCTCCATTGTACTGTATGTACTTGGATTCCTTCTTATAAGGGCAAAGTGGTATTTCCTCCCATCTGCTTTTCCTGCAGATCTTTTTTGATGTAAAATTACTTCTCTAGTCCAACCTAGAGATAAAGCATTGAAACACAAGTAGTGATGAGCAGTCTATGTTTGAGCAAAAATTTGCAGCAATTCCACAGGGAATATGCTCACTGGGGATGGCTTTTGAGTCAAAAGAAGGCTTAAAAAAAAGTATGAAGTTTCCATGTAGGAAGAAATAGACAAGTATTAATATTTCCATGATTTCATTAGGAGACATTCATCAGATAGTCCGTGCTCCTTGCCACTTGTATTACCAGGGCTCTCAGATGATGCTGTATCTCTCAATTCCTTATGAGGCCCTACATCAAGGGGTAAAACAGTGCGTCTAACTTGACATGAGTGACTGAAGGGGAATTGTCCCAAAACTCACTCTATTCAACTTGAAATATCTAGGGTCTGATGAATAAAATTCATGGCCCAAGCTCCATTGTCAGATTTTGGCAACGGTCCTCTTAATTTCGTAAAAGTGAGAGTTTGGGAGGTTTTGGATATAGAGCATGAGAGGTGAGAGACATCCCACTCAGAGGGAGGTGCTGGCACAGCCCTCTGCAGTCCAGGGGAGCTCAGATGGCCTCACTTCGAACCATTGTTTGTAGGGTCACAGGATGATTGGGTTTATTCATCCATAAATTTCCATCCTGACCACATTCAGGTCCATGAAAAACAGTCCTGGAAAGAACACATGCTATTTGTGTATTAATCATATGATTGATGTTCTAAGCTCATATGCATTGATGCTCACTGGGTTATTCTGCCCCTGTGTGAATTTTCTGGAGGAGTTCTTGGCCCAGCTACAGCTCAAGCTTTATCTCCTTTTCCACACCATTGCTAGTTTGGATAGGGGAGTTGAGTGCATCCATCACACCTTCGTAGGATTTATGCCCCCTTGGTGCCCTAATTACAATTTTATGTACCCTTGTGCTTGGCAAACTAAGGGAAATAATTGGTAGCTGGAGCCGTTAGCCCTTTGCATCACGCCATTGGAATTGCAGGAAAACCCAAAGGTGCACAGGTATAGTTGAACCAAACATTCACAGCCTGCAGAGGCAGAAGCTGGTCCAGGTTCCTGCCAGGGGAGTTCAGTTCCAGCACTGCTGTTGCCTTCCTCTCAGGACAGCTGGAACTTGGCAGTTCAGCCTGTGGACTTTCCACAGACCTCTTACTGGGGAAACAACCCCTCTGCTGTCATTCAAAAGCTGTTGACAAAGTGTTTTGACCCTTCCATTTTTTTGTCTCTGCACCTGGATTGGCATAGAAAGATGCCTGGCTTTTATCTGCTTGTCTCTGCTTTTTTACAGATAGGTCTCTTAAGCCTGTAGTCCATTGAGATTCCTGTGTTGGCCCCACTGACGAGGACATCCTTAGATAGTCTGAAATATTGCTGGGTGAAGGATCACCTTTGTTCCTTTTTTTTTTTCTTTTGTGAGGTATAAAGCCAATAGTTACTCCTATGAAATCCTGTAAGGCAGCTTGTGACATAACAGATGCTAGAGATATGCTGGAAACCATAGTGTTATTGTCCTCTTCACACTCAATCTAGCAGCCACCTCCCTAGAGCAAGGAATGAAGCAGTGCTGTCACTAAAATTAATGAAAAAAAAAATTAAAAAAAAAACCCTGTTGGTGCATTTGTGATTTTGCTTCCAAACTAATACAACAGAGCTGATATGTAGTATCTTACTGCTGAAGTGACAGCTATGGTAACTTTTTAGAGCTTGATCCTATATTTTGTGGAAATTTATCATAGAAATCTGTAATATGGTAAATTTAAAAAAAAAAAAAAAAGTTGTGTCCAAACAGATTTAACATGTGTGCTAATGATTTACCCCACACCTAGCCAGCACTTAATTTAGATTTCTGTAATGCAGAACTTCTGGTGTTCAGGTTGGTCAGAGGGTCTTGTTCAAGGCCTTTCATTTCCCCACTTGGATAGCTCCCATTTTGGACAGCACTTAATAGAGATGGTTGTTAATGCTCTTGGCAACTCCTCTTTGAATGATGAAATGGCAGTGTTCACTTCATGGTTTTGCCTTGCATACTCTTTTCCTCTCTCACATTCCTTGGGAATAGTGAAAGGATATAGGGCACATTTAGATAGTAAAACCCCCCCAAAAACTTCCTTTAATATTTAAGATACTGTGCTTTCATTGAAGACAAGTACTGTTTCAGGAAGAATATTATAGAATTTCTACATTCAAGCAAGCATGTAGATAATATAGACCTGGTGTATTTCCTTCCAAACACAATAATTGGGGCAGGTCATGCTTAGAACATGAGATTTTTAATGATGGAGAAAAAAATGTAGTTACGTTTCCAGAGTTTGTTAGGCTGTAGAAGTGGCAAAGCCAAAGTCAGTGAATTTTAACATGAATAATGTCTTTTGGGAATATGATATAGTGAATAAGTCTTGTGTGAAGATGGCATGCATAGGACTGCATGATGTGTTTAAACATCAGATTCCTCTTTGCTGAGAGCACAGCTGCTCTGAAGGCAACAACCATAGCTAAATTGTGCACACTGCCCAGGCACAAGGGCATTTGCCTTTTGGGAGCCAGCCAGAGCTTGGACACTTGTTCTAGGAAGCTGTCAGGACTTCAGCAAATGCATCAGTTTGGATGGCACCTGGTTTCACTCACCAAGCACTCTTGAAACGTACTTTGTTTCTGAGTGTTTCTTACTCAATGAAAATGCAGTTGTGTTGAGATATTTGGGGATGCTATTGCAAACACCTCTGCTGCTGTTCAGAGGTCAAGAGTCTCTAGGCAGTTTTCTTTAGGACCATATGGAATTTCTGACTCTAAGAGGGTTTTTAATAAGCAGGAGAGAATGAAGGATCTTAATTTACCTTAAGAGACATGACAGTGTCGTGCTTAGGCATTTCTCTAGTCTGTAAGAAGGGTTTGAGGTATTTTAGCAAATCGAATGCAATGGAGATTGTGTGAAAGGAGTCCTTAGTTGCTGTTGTGTGAGGTAATTTGGGCTGGGAGAGACCAAAATACTGTGCTGTCCTACACATAGGAAAACACTGCTTGACCACTGAGGATTTTTTAACATATAAGCCTAAACAGAGGTTACAAATGTATGAAAATAAGTTCTGAACAGCCTGTAATGTTTACTTTGATTGTTTATATATATTTACATGCATGTCTGTACTTATGAATCAGTTTTCCATGAACCGTTATTTTGGGGAGGTGTGGTGGTACAATACCCTTAATCCCTTGGCAATACCTTCCATAAGACACTTTGCTAATACCAGCCTGAACTAAACCGTTGTCTTTGTTAGACTTGTTTAAAGAAAACATAATAAATCTGAAGAGGTAGAATATCTACGGGTTTTTCTGAAAAGAGTTGGAAAATGTAAAGATAAGACCTAGTAACATGGTTAGATGACAGCTTCAAATGATTAGAGGAGTCCTAAGGATGTGAAATTCGTGATACTTAATGAGGAAAATACTTACATACCTCCTTAAAAACTGAAAGAACCACTGAAAAGTGAAGGTTAAGTCTTTTGACGATAAAAAGTACAGCACTTACCCTGGCATCTCCTGTTTTGACATCCTCCTGCTAATAGCTGTCTTTCCCAGTTAAATGGAGTCATATTAGGATCTTACTGGCAGCCTGCCAGTACCTGAAGGAGGAAGGCAAGAAAGTTGGAGAGGGATTTTTTTACAAGGGCATGTAGTGATAGGACCAGGGGGAATAGCTTTAAACTGAAAGAGGGCAGGTTTAGATCAGATATTAGGAAGAAATTCTTTGCTGTGAGGGTGGTGAGGCACTGGAACAGGTTGCCCAGAGAAGCTCTGGCTGCCCCCATCCCTGGAAATGTTCAAGGCCAGGTTGGATGGGGCTTTGAGCAGCCTGGTCTAGTGAAAGGTGTCCCTGCCTATGGTGGAGGGTTGAAACTACATGACCTTTAAGGTCCCTTCCAACCCAACCCAACCCAACCCATTCTGTGAGTCATCTTCAAGACTGTTTCATTTCTGGTTCAGAACTTGAAGCATGCATCCTGTTCCTCAGTTGGATTACTTGACCATTTTCTTTTTAACCCTTGAATCTCACATTTAAGAAAGCACTGATTGTAAAATATTATAGAAGTTGCCCATATGGTGGAGAGTTGAGTCATGAAGACCTTAAATAAGTAGTTGATTAACAGTTTAACAGTTGTTTAACAAATCTGGCTGCTCCTTTCTTTGCTGATTGTACAGCATACAATTTCAAACACATCGGCAAGCATTATGTTGTGATGTATTTTTGCCAAAAGACACCACGGTCTGGGTTATCTTGGCATGTGTGCTGAAATAACACAGATAAGAGACGTGGAGGTTATCCTCTGACAACACCTGCCAACCAAAATTTCCAGCAGAGAATAAAAAAGCAGTGATGACATGTTGGTTTTCACAGATCATATTTTTGTGTCGCTGCATTTCAGCTATTCAGGATTGTGCTGTGGGCAGTCTGTAGCAGAACACTGTGTGCTCCTCCCTGTCTCTGCAACTAAGTAGCATCCCCATTCTTGCCCAGGGCCGGGCTGGTCCCCTTGCACCAGGTTGGACTGAGCTCTGCTGTGTGAACAGTAAGACTGCTTCTCTCCAATTTTTGTTTTTTCCGTTAGCAGCAGAGATGTTTTATAGTAGGCAGAAGGTGCAGTTCATTCTATCAACACCAAGTACAGTGCATCACTTCAGGTGAAGCAACTCAAAAGTTGCTGATTGTGGAAATCTAAAATAGTGGGGTTCTGATGACTGACTATTAATTCCCCAAGTCAGCACACACTGCATCTTGCTCACCAGAATTAAAGGGCAACCTCTCCACTTTCAGTATTTCCTCCTTGAAATCAGGGAGAAAAGACTACCTGAGGAATAGCCATTGCTGTTGCCATGACATTAGAAATTAATACCAATTCATATTTGCTTTATGTTCTTAGCACTCTCTAATTTCCCACAAGGAAATCATGTCAATGACAGGGTGAGAGAGGGAATAAAGCAAGGGCAGGAAAACTGGCAGACAAGATGCATTGTCTTGGATCTGAGTGAGAGGGAGAAACAAAGGATAATGAGAAAGTTGAGGTAGGGCTAGCTGGGGAATATCATCAGCAGAAAATGTGAACAAAAATAACAGAGAAATTACCTTCTGTCCCTTTTTATGCCTACCTAATTGGAACTGCCATAAAACTCATGTCCAGTGCATGGAGAAGACTTGGAGCAATCTATAGTGGCCCAATGGACCAAAAAGGACTCCTGAGTAACAACAACCAAAATCCTCTAATTACATAGCAGATCATTTCCTTAGAAGAAAAACAAGCTTAATATAAATACAAAAGGACTGGGAAAAAACACCCCCAAATTATCCACAAAGATGAGACAGCAATTTCACGACAGAAAAAGAAACTGAAGTAAATGTTATGGAACCCAGATGCAGGAGGAGTATTTTAGACCTTGATTACCCAGTGGCTTGAATTTACAGCCTTTCCATTCCAGTAGCTTTATTAGAGAAGCAAAGGTCTCAGTCTTTTCATCTTGGAGGCAGTGAGGAAGGACTGCACAGCCTTGCTGCAGTGCCCTGCCTGTCCCCTGAGAATTGTGGCTATGTGCCCTTTCCAGTACCTTCCAAGAAGCCAGGAATTAACTTTTGATAACTTCAATTTGTACTTGTATGAAGGCTATATTCATCTATGATAAAGACTTCCTATAGAATTCTGTCAGAAAGGTCGTATTGATTTTTTTCTCCACCAAGGCCCCTATACTTGATGGTTTTTATATTTGCCCTTAAATGTTTTTCTTTCTGCATGAGGATGCCTTTCTAACCACACGATAGTAAAGAAAAGGAAATAATCATGTTATTTTCACTGTGGCTTTTTTTAAAAAAAGTGTCTTTAAAATACAAGATGATGTAATTTCAACCCAGCTATAATTTCTCTGCTTTATGGTAGGCAGTGCTCTGTAAAAGCAGTTTCCAGTTACTATGGAAACATGTTTGTACACACACGCTCACCTGCACACATGAAGAGGCTAAAAAGTGCCATCTATTGGAAATGATGTCTAAGTCTGTCCCTGAGGCTGAAAGGAGACCTGTGTGACTGCTGGAGTGCAGTAGCAACACTGTATATTAAAGGTAATACTGTCACAACAACAAATGTGCATAAATTGGCTACACTTAGTCAGAAGCTTTCTTCTCACATTAAAGCAGCTCAATGTGATGCCCACGGTGAATACAGCAACAATTTGCAGTAGGTTTAGAACAGAAGCAGAACTGGATTTCCTGGTGTCATTGACTGCAGTAAAAAGAGTTGGCTGCCCTCTGCCAGCTTCCCTTTGACTATTTACATGCATGGTGTCTGCAAAGGCATTTTTGCTTGGCCTTTCCTTTTTGTTTTTCTTGTGCTGTCACAAGCTACAACATCCAGAGTGCTCCCGCTTGCTGCCAGTGGCTGCCCTGACTGACAGTTCATGCAACCCTGGCAGCAGCCAGTAGCTGGCTGTCCACCTGAAACTATGAGCTCAAGGAGCAGTGAAGAAAGGACTTACCTGCCTTGAAGATTGGCAAATGTGTCAGAGACCCAAAAGGACCAATTTCAAATGCAAAGGGTAAAGCTTTAACAGGAGAAAGTTGGAAAGGAGCATGAGTTGGGTGAGACGGATGAGCAGGAGGCAACAGTGGGGCATCTTCAGGCATAAATGAAATTGTATAAATCCTGAATTCATCATATAGAAAACTGTTTTCCTTGCTAACAAGGCTGAGAGCTTATAAGATGTACCAATCCTAGAGCTTGCCAGATCCTGAAGCACATGCAGTCATGAAGGTAGAAATGCCTAGGAAGTTACTGGTGTATAAACTCTACTGAAAAAATGCTGAACAAGACCAGATGCAGGTTTTTTTGTGAGACACTTAACAATATGATTTCTTTTGTATTATTTTATGTGCCCAGTGCTTTTGAAAATGTAAGAGCACTGCTTGTTTGTGTGTTTGATATATATTCTATGTCAGTAGGTGGAAGAGACTTTACAAAGTGGGAAAATTAGGTCTGAATGATGCTGTGTTTTGTGATGAGATGAGCTTTTCTTTTGTTCTGTCCCTGGCCTGGTTCTGCCTGGGATAGAATTAATTTCCTTCCTATAGCTGGCACAGTGCTGTGTTTTGAGTTTAGCATGAGAATAATGTAGATACCCCACTGGTGTTTTGGCTGTTGCTCAGCAGTGCTTACCCAAAGTTAGTCAAGGACTCAGCAGTTCTCAGTGCTCTGGCAGCGAGCAGCTGCCCCAGCAGCTGGGAGGGTTGTGACCAGGACAGCTGGCCCCAACTGGTCAAAGGGATATTCCATGCCATGAGGCATCATGGTTGGTGTATAAACTGGGGGGAATTGGCCTGGAAGTGCTGACTGTGGCCCAGGAACAAGGTGGGCATCAGTCAGTGGGTGGTAAGCAATTGTATTGGGCATAACTGGTGTTTCTTCGGTTTTGTTCCTCTTGCTTTCCCCTTATTAACATTACTTATTTATTACTTTATTTCAGTTATTAAATTGGTCTTATCTCAACTCATGGGTTTCACCTTTTTTCTGCTTCTTCTGCCCAGCCACTGTCAGTGAGGAGTGAAAGAGTGGCTGTGTTGAGGGCTGGGGTTAAACCACAACAGACACAATGCTGAGGTGAATTTTATGCCAGTAGAAATCAAACCAGATCAGACTAGGTTGCTAATATTTTCTCACTTGATGAGAATTGAATGTAATTTGAAAAGCCAAAAGAGTAATTACACTGTAATTATCAATTGTCAATGCAATTATGTGTGTGTCTAGTGTAATTCTGCTCTTAAAGGCAGAACACTGTCCTGAATCAGATGCTTGGGTTCAGTGAATGGTCTGTAATAATGCAGATGAGAAAATTTATTGTCCTACTTAAACCTTTCAGGTAGGTTTTCTGGGTTATCTCTGCAGCTGATTTATAGCTTCTCAAGGCAGAGGACAAGCAGCCCTTGGTAGGGTGCATCAGTCATCTACAATCAGGGAGAAAATACCCAACTGCTTTTTTTTGTCATCTCAATTACAAGGTTTATAGAAATGGCCTCCCCTTCTGCAAGACAAAATGGGACTCAAAGAGGAAAACACCACATTGTGAGGGCCTAGGAAAGTTATTGAGGAAATATATGCCTGCCCTAAAAGCTCCAAATATGACATTAATTTCTAACCAGCTGAACAGTTTTGTTTTGTTTTGTGAGAATGCAAACCATTTTTTCTTTAGCCAGCATGTGGAAATATGAAAATACATCTGCCTGTTTATCCTTTCTACAAGTGGATAGTCTGTGACTGCAGTGTGAGCAGTGTTTTTCTGCCTTGCCTGGGCTGTTTTTCTTGAGCCTTTGCAAAGTGCTGTGGCAGCAGAGGAGGCAGTGCAGGGTTTGTTGTATATGACAACAGGTCATCAGTGTGCTTTGTGAGCCCAACCCAATGTTTGTGTGTTTTGGGATGCTAAATTGCTGGTTTGTCTAATACCATTGGAAATTTGCTGTTCATTCTTTGTCATGATTTGGGGAAAAGAGTTTTCAAAGTTGTATTAGCTACTGCATTTCAGAGGGCTTTATACTATAAGAAAGGCAAGCTGCTTAGCCAAAAATTTTGGTTTGCTTTGTTTAATAAACTTAATCTTTATTTCTGAGTCCCATCAAAGCCTTTTGAATGCATGAGTAGCCAGCAGTCTGTTTATCAAGGATCTATTGTATTAATTGTGAATCTGAGAAAAAAATCAGTTGTGTCTGTAAGGCTAATAAAAAGCCTTTCATATATAGTGTTATAGCCTAGGCACTCTTTCCACCAGAAAACCCTTTTCTGTGGTAATAAAGAAGGTTGATTTATAAAAGGCTAATTTCTAAATTAGCACTTCTATTTATGAGTTTTTCTGCAAAGTTACTGAATTGTAATTCATAAGTACTTATTTGTTGTTGTGAAGTTTGGGTGATGAAACAAATTTAATTTACTGGTAGCAACCTTGGTCTCATTTTTTACCAACCAATCATCAGGAGGAAATTCTATGTTGCATGGGATTTTCATTGGTTGTGATTAATTAATACCAATTCATCAAAGCCCACAGTCTGTTAGTTCCAAAAGGAAATAAATATAATTAGAGAGCAGCTGTTAATACATTTTTTTAAGCAGGAATTTAAGCTGTGCTTGAACTTTCCAGTAACTGCAGAGAAACTGAGCTCAAATAATTTTAAGCTTTTGTACTGGAACAAATTACTGCTAACACTAACTACTGATTATTAAAGCATTTTTCATACTTTAAAACACTAGTTGATGTTCCAAATTTTGGTCAGCTCGGGGGCAAAATCAGATTGGTCTGTTAACAGTTGATGTTGCAGAAACCAGCAGAGTTAGCTCTGATTGGAGATGATGTGATGTGACTCTAACAGCTCATCCTTTTTATCCAATGGGCTTTACTGATATTAAATTTTAGATGGGATGTATTTTGTTTCCTAGCTTCCTTCCACTGTTGTTTGTGGGTTACAACTTCTGGGCTTCACAGGGCAAGGTTAACAGAATCAAATCTGTGGTATTGTTCAGTAACCATTGAGAACCAGTCATTAAATGTTTGGTTCTTCAGGGTTCTGGTTAACACACCACACCCCCTGCCCATTCCCAAACTCCTCCTCTTGTTTATTTGTATCACAAGCAAGTCTTTTTTAGAGGTGAAAGGAACCTGAAGTGGCAGTTGTCAGTTCCTTATTTCTAAAAATAAATAAAGTGGTAGAGTGTTTGTGCTGATGGAACAATCAGGAAAATAAATATTAAACAGAAAATTATGGATGCATGAAAGGTTTATGGATTTATAATTTGAAAGAAATCAGTAGATTTTATTCTAGTACCGCTTAGTCAGTGTTCAGAATCTAAGCACTAAATAAGTCTATCACCCAGTCTGATATTTTGCAACTAACTGCTAATTAGGAAGATTTGAGCAGGACAATTAGCACCAGAAACTGTTAAAAAGGTGTTTAAAATTCCCCTTGAAAAATCACCTAGAAATGCTTTTCTTTGGAAGCCATTTAAGTTGCTCATTTCTGATATGAAACTTGGATCCGTAGCACTGATATGCCAGGATTATTAAGCACCAGGGAGTTCTTTGTGGTAATTTAGCAGTTCATTATCCTGCTGTAGATCCCTCTCAGGAAGTTAGCTCACTCTGAGTGCAACCTTAATCTGTTGCAATGCAAAATAGAATGGCTTCACACCATTGACCACTGGTTGTGATAGAAGACGATTTGCAAAAGCCATATGAGGAAAATCTGGTGTTAGGTTCCAGGATGCTTGACGTCTGGAACCTTCTATAGGGTGGACCACACAAACAGCAGCAAAACAACTTTTCTTTGGATACTCACCTGTCTAACTTCGCCCTGTAACAGATGAGAGGTGCAAGTGTGCAAGTAAAGCCACTTGCCATGCCTCACCCGTGGACACAGTGCCCTCCCAGCTGAGGCGCCCCTGAGGCTTTTCACTGCTTTGATGCTCAGGTTTCTCTTTGCTCATAGTCTGTGCAACGTTTCCCTTCACGTCTGGAAATAGAAATGCATGATCTTGCTTTGGTTCTGAAAGAAACACTGCTGTGTTAGTACAGTGCTCTGCTGCTCATATGGGTTAATTAGCTGTGTTATTTGGCCCCTGCTGAGTGAGCTCATTTAGACAGGAGCTTGGGGCATTGGAAGAAGTTTGGAATTGCTGTTCAGAAATCCCTAAATAACTCACATCATATATACACGCTTACATTTCATAATTTTTGATCTTCATGCCAGTTTGATTTAGATTATGCCAGAATAAGATATTCTGCAGTAAAATTCCCAGACACGGATTACTTTAGGAATAACTGTTGTATTTTACACTTGCACCCTATGTTACTGTATTTCTGCTTTCAAATGTAGATCACCCTTACCATATAAAAATTCAGAAGTTTTGAAAAGCAAAAACTTTTAATCAAATAACCATAAAATTATCAATAATTTTTGACATTTACACTAAGAATATGAGTAGAAATGCTTATGTGAGACTGTTATTTCTAATAGATGACTAATTAAAACATGGGTTTAGAAGTAAACTATATGACGTTCAGTTTTTGTTTAAGCTACAAAATACAAAAAAACCAGCTGACTCCTGGAGAGTGGTAGGTATTTGTTAGAGTCACCATAAATTATGGATCAAAATCCTACCACCTGCAACCAATGGCAATGGGTAAATCAGTAAATAACATTTCATATCAGCCCACTGAAAAATTTAGAATTGTTTTATTTCTGATAAGGTTTGTCATGAAAAATGTCAGTACCTCCTCCCCACAAGTTGAAGCTGTGAAATTAAGCTCTGCCTCTATCTGCAGTTCCTAGCACCAGATATGAGTGTGGACTATGATGTGTAAACATTGTATCTGGCAGAGAAATTTTGGTACAGAAATGACTGAAGACTGAGAGATACCACTCTCTGTTGTCCATCTTCTGGCATGCAGCCACAGGTGTCTGATATTGATCATCACTGGAGATTGAACACCAGACTAAACGTACCTTTGGTTTGTTGTGATATACAATTCTTATAATTGTGGGTGAGCTGGAGTAAAGAATAACTTGGAAGTGTATTTCAGACAGTGAGTACAGAAAATTAGGAGCAACGGTGCAGAGGCAAAACAAGAAGGCAAAGGCAAAACAATGCAAGTGCCACCACAGTGCACTTGCAACTTCGGACAGGATTTGCAAAGTGGATTTTGCTAGCTCTCTTCTTGGAAACCTTTTCTGAAGTTCCAGATACATGATTCAAGTTAAATTAAAGGGCAGTAGCTTGAAACAGATTTTGCAGTTTGTGTACTTGTTCCTCAGGCAGCACTTCAATTGCTGTGATACCCACAGAGGGTAAAAATCTAGAGCAAGGTGCAGCTCAGCTTCTGACTGCAAACAGAAGGTGCAGCAGAGAGCATGTGATTGTATACAGCCTTGTCCATAGAGGCAGTAAAAGATCTCCTTTGTACAAATTAAGTCAAGTGTTTATCAAAAGAATTGGGGAAATATGAACTTGTGTTAAGAACTGCACTGGGACTGTCTTCAGTTTCTAACTGCTTCACCCCGGTACCTCTGAGTAAGTTGGTTAGATGGTTTTCTGTCTGAGGTGGGTTTTTTTTTTCAAATCCAGCCTAAACCTCTCTTACTTTGAGGGGTTTGGGGGGTTTTTTTGGTGGTGTTTTTGTTGGTTTCTTTTTGTTTTGTTGATTTGTTTTGTGGGTTTTTTTTTGCAAACACAGGGATGCACTTGCTAATGTAAAGTCATCAAAAGGGTGACTTTTGGTTTGTGCTTTGGAAAACAGCTAACACAATAGGGCTCCATCTCAGCTGCTGCTTCTGGATTCCTACTTACTGTGAAATAACATTGTGGGTAATGTATTGCCACCTGTAGCAGAAACAAATCTCTCCTTTGTCAAGCAGAAAGACTTGGCAGATGGGTCTTTTTGCTATTGGCCTGAGAGATGACCCAGCATATTCTCTAGGGTAATGTGTTTACAGTGTACACAAGACCTCTTTAAACAGAGGTGGCATGGTCCAAATGGCACACCAGCAATTACACTTGCAGAGCTCTCAGAGCACTATGTGCAGCTCTGTTGTCAGGAATCCACTCTTATTTTTCTCCACTCATTTTCGGTGTCTGTCTCTGCTCCCAGCTCACGGCCAGTTTCCATTTTCTGCGGTGCCCTGTAAGTTCATTTGGCAAAACCTCTGTCTCAGCTTTGGTTGACATGAGCATGAAGTACTCATGTTTTTGCTACTGAGCCCAGCATAGTTCAGGGGTGGAAGTGTGCATTAATAACATTTTTTTGTGTCAGGTCAATGAGGGCTAATGGCCCCTGGAGTCAGTTCCTGGTACTGACAAGTTAAAATACACCAAGCAGCTGCGTGCTCTCGCACTGTGTCCTATCAACCATCCTAGTTTATTATACACATGATTCAAATTATGACAATATTTTTACATAACACTATGTAGAGAAAACATGCACAGAAAAGCTCAAGTCTTTACCCTCATTCAACAGGCAGAAAAACTAAAGCAAGCTGGTTACTGAGCCTGGACATTGCAGTTCAGCCACTAAGCTGCAAATACAGCAGCAAAAGAAGGCAGAGAGAGCTCAGCACAACATTTTTGCTCAGAACTCACTGCATGTTGCTAAGACACCTTTGCAATTGTAAAGCCATAATAGCTGAAAACACCTTCTATATGTATTGTTGCTTTTATGAAGAATTGTGCTTCTCTGACACAAAAGGCCCCCAGGCAAATGCAAAACTTAAAACAGACTAAGGAACCTCACTTCAGTATCACCTCTGATGCTTCTTCTTAGAATAACTTTCTTTCAGCAAAATATGTACCCAGCTGCTTTTGGATTAAAGCTTGGCTGGAGCATCTGCCAGCTCTCAGGTGCAGAGTGAACTCCCAGGTCCCTTCTCACAGCTGTGTCCAGCAGCTCACTGCTATTAGGCTGGGAGAAACAACCAGGGAGCACTGCCTTCTGCTTTGCCTTCATGCACAGCATTGAAACAGGATGTGAGAGGCTGGCAGGAGAACTCTCATAAAATGAGCAAATCAGCCTACACAGGCTGGGAACCTGCTGATGGCAGGAGACCACCACGGAGGCTTTATGAGGGAAAAAATATTCCCATGTTTTCTGGGGAACAGTTTCATAAAGCATTTTTGTCATTGATGTGCTTGTGGACCAGGGGGCCTTTCTGTAGAAGGAATGAGTTTTACACTTGATAATACACATCCTTAAATGTTAGCCTTTAGAAAGATTTTTCTTTCTAAAAAGAGCAATATATTTATTAGGCAATTCAGGCATTGACAGTGGTGTGCCAGTGGTCTTTGGCCTCCTTCATAAATACACAGAATCTGGGACGAGCTGCTGAATGGAAGAATCAAAGTTGAGCCTGTAATCAAATGAGCTCAAATATATAATGCATTGTTTGCATTTGGAATTAGCAAAGGCAGTTTAGATGGAACAGAAACAAGTACGAAAGAAAACAAGCAGGTTTTCAGGGGGAAAAAAACCAAACCAAAACCCCAAAACCAAGCCATAACATAACTGTCAACCTCATATGTGCACAAAACCAAGCCCATATGAAATCACATAGACAGCACAGCATGTGTGAGCCCTGGGCAAAGGCACAGGTGGTCAGATAACTATACCAGGAGCCTGCTGGTAGAAATTAGCATGTACTGCTTCTTTCCTGACTGGCTGGGAAAAGTCTTCCAGCTGGAAATGATTTAAGAGCCCTCAGTTTGCCCAGGGTTACCCACTGAGTCCTACAGCATGGATGGCCTCAGCATCTGGGGCTTAGAGGGTTAAGAGAGACAAATTATGAGATGCTTTCCTTAAAAACCAATGTAGCCAAGCATTTATGCAGTGCCCTTGTTTTCTGGGTCAGCCAAGGAAGCCAGCATGCCTCAGAGATGGGCTTGGCAATCCATCGTCCCTGCAAGGAGCTGCAAAAGGAGATGCTGTGCAAGGCAGCACAGTCATGTTAGATCTGTCACTGTTGAAGCCCAGATGGCTCTGAGATGCTGTGCTACAACATGGCTCCAGAAAGCTCAACTCTCCCTCTCTCCTAGCAGGCCACAAGTAATTTTCTTCTTGTCCAGTAGTGCTTCATGAGAGAACCAGTCATTGCATAGCACTGAAGTTCTTTTGAGAAGTACTAAGAGGTTTCACGTTCTGTTGGCTCAAGCCAGAAGTTAAAAGTACTTCTGAATTCAGTCCATTCTGTGCAGTTTAGGCTATTCTGAAGGTAATGGCCTTAGGCTGGATGTCACACACCTCAACATCATCAGGCTACCAAACATTTCTTAGTTTAAGGGAGCTAATGGTATTGATAGGACAGAAGATTAATTTAGTTGCTCCTTTTTTATGTTGCATTAACATCTAGAAACACAAAAAGGAGCTGGTCACGTTGTACTTGATGCCATTTGTCAGTATATTAAGATACTATCTCTGTCCCAGATTTATATTCTCATCAAAACCAGAATCAACAAAGGGCAGAAGTAGAAATGAAAGTCGAATAAGCTGAAGTGGCTCCCCAAGGTCATGCAGCAGACTGCTGGCAAAGCTGATGTCTCCTGATTTCCAGCCTTGTGCTGTGACTGCAGATGTATACCACAGACACTTCTGAAAGGGATAGCAAAGCAGCAGTAATCAAAAGCCTAAGGGAGTTTGATAACCAAGCATAGCCTCTCTTTTCCCTGCAGTTAGCCAGTTGCCTGTTTATCCCCTTGAAGACTAATGGGGAGGAAGGCAAGCAGTCTATAAAGCGAGGCGGCCACTGACTTCTGAGGCGTGATATAGGAGTGTGTGGTTCAGGGCTCATCACAGCAGTCATGGCAGCCGAGGGTTTGGAGGGGATTTCTGTTGCTCTGAATGCAGAAGGTTTGGCTGGGATGGGGCAGAAGGCTGGAACCAGTAGATAAACAGCACCAGAGATAAATTTGTAATGAGCAGTTGTAGCTGTACTGTGATTATTTTTCATTCCCCCGGTATTTATTATTCTGTTGAGCTGTGCTGCAGGGGCTTGGCTCTGGAGGTGTGTGGCAGTGAACTAATATTAAGTCTGTCATAGTGAGAAATCTGAACTGTAACAGAGCTGAAGCTATTTTTATATGGTTCAGGAGTGTCAGTGGAGGAAAAATAGATGAGGTAAAATCTACTTCATTTACTTCACTTTAGGCTGAATTCAAACAGAAAGATTTAGAAAGCATCCAAAAATGTGGATTGTCAAATCGATACAAACAAATAAAGGCTAGGAGACAATTACAGCAGGAGTGGCAATAGCCTTTCTGGCCTAAGTGCTAAAGGAAAACAGATTTCTCTCAGTAGCTCCACTGGAAGATATAATCCGTTTCTAATTAAAAAGAGCTGGAATAGGAGTGTGGGATGTTATGGCAAGAATCCATAGCTGAGGCATCATTAGACTTAAAGCCTAACTGGGTAATACTAAAGAAACTTTCTAGCTCTGAACTCAACAAGTTACAGAACTAGAATATAAAATGTGCCTTTGGAGAAGTATGCTTGTGGACTATGATCCATACCAAACTCTAAATAAAGTTGCATGCTCAGCTTTGTCATTAGCTTTTCCTAGCTTGAGGCCTCAAGTGCTCAAAGTTGACCATGAATGAAGGAGGCAGGAGAGGAAAAACGACATTTTATCATCCAGATCATATAAACAGAGCCTCATGAACAGAAAGCAAGCTTGTAAATTAGCCAGGCCCAAACCATCAGAATTGATGGTCCCTTTGCATCATCTTTGGTAACCGAGGATCCCAGGACATGATGTTGGACTGAAGTAATTTCATGAACTTCTTTGGGAATCAGGGAAACTAAGGCTCTAAGCGATACTAAGGAAGTTTTGTATATTATCGTTTCTGGCCTGAAAAATTCATGGCAAATTCATGTTTATATTATCTGACTCTTTTTAAATCACTGCTTTCATGGCTGAATACCTCCCTGGGACTGGTTGGGAGGTAAAGCAGACTTTTGCAATCTAATGCAACTAGCAGATGAATCAGCCTCAAGCAAAATCATAGTCTATTCTAGTTTAGTAGACTGTTCAGTATTTGATTCTGAAGTATTTCACAGTATATGGAATTTATTTCAGTGTTATCTCTTGCTGCTGCTCTTCGCACAGTACTCTCAGATTAATTTGGTTCTGGCTCAGAGGCTTGCTCGACTCTGTTCCCTCTGAGGCAACCTGGTGCAGCTGCATTTACTCTGGCAGACTTTGGTCCTTGGTCAAACAGATTAAGTACTAGAGGGTCATTCTGACACTTGCCTTTGAGTGGGATGTTAGTGTGTGTGTGTTCCCCAGGTGTCTCTGCACGGGGCAGAAGCAGGCTCAGTGACACAGTAAAGCTGCTTCTTCAGGAAAGCAATATTCAGGTACAGCAAAAAGGTCGAGGAGCTATTCAGCATGAAGAAAGCTGAAAATATCAGGCCTACAGAGAGAAAAGTCTATTGCAACAAGAACTGTGACATTGAGTGCTTTCCAAACCTTTCTGCGTATCCTGGAGTGGCCAAATTAAGCAGGGACTGTTCTCCCATTTCTTCTCCAGTGTTGGTCACTTCAGTCCATGACAAGCCTTACATTGTTTCTCATGGCAAAGTTCAGCAGGGCTCTTCTGGACCTGGCCAGCATCCAGAGTCCTCTGTCTTGCCATGTTTCCCACTCCTCTGCTCACCAAAGGAAGCTGGCTGTTTCTAGCAGTGGTGATAGCCAACTAGACAGCTGGCTGGGAGACAGAAATACAATAATCACTCATTGTAGGAATCTCCTGAATTACCAAGAGCTGTCCCTGTCCCTAACAGGCAAGCCTGGCACATCATGCTTTTTGCAAACCAGCTGAACACCACTTTAAAACAATTTGGCTCTTTACCCTCTCTCCTTGTCTCGGAACACAGTTCTCATAGTTAGAAGTTATCTAATTCCCAGTTTAAATGTATTTCTGGTCACTTTATATCCATATGCTTCTTTCTCATATTTTTAAGCCTACCAATTCAATTTTATTTTTTCCCTGCCAAGGAAAATTCAAAAAGCATAAGGTGTAGTAAAGGAGGCTAAGCCTGGACTTCTTCTGTTTTACTTGTCCTAATTGTTTTGTGATGTGATTGAACAAATAGTAGGGGTGCAAAAGTATAATGTGAGTTGATTTGCAAAGACTTCTGATTAATTGAACTTGTCACAGTATTAGTTGCTTCACACTGTGTAAAATGTATCTTAAAAAGGGGATTTGTTGCCCCTGGATTGTCCCGTTGGACTTTAAAATATCACTGCTGGTCATTTCCAGTGTCTTTCTGAAAGACCATTTGGATACCTCTGAGCATATGCATTATGATCTCCTAACTGATGTACTGAAGTTTAATTCTCTTTCTATTGTCTGTTATTTGTTGGAATTAACCTAATGCTTAAAACTATATATTTTGATTATATACCTTGTATGTCCTCCAGCCTCCTGGGTGGTTCAGTATGGTCTTTAAACAGGTTTCCCACAGTTTTCAAACTTTCAAGAACTGAATTTATAAAACAGAACCAAATGAAGGTAAATGAAGACAAACACTCAACAACTGCCCCCCCACCACCACAAATAACCAAACTAGCGCTATTTTCAAAGAGTAGAGACAGTCAGACAGACAAGTTGGCTTATTTTGTCCATTCCATTTCTGTAATGCATATGTTATTCTAGTCTGTTTATAAACACATCACAGATCTTATCTATGATAACAGTGGGTCACTGCTCCATACCTTGCACCTAACTCTCTTGAAGTTTTTCCTTCCTTCACTGTCAACAGAGCAGGAACAAATTAAATATTTTTCTGTCTTTAGGAGCTTCATTAGAAGAGGGGTAGTTCTAATTTAGCTAATCTCAGGTGACGTTAATTTGGCAAAACATTTCTTGTTTACTTGCTTTGCTGATGGTAACAAAAGCTGATAAAGGGTCTGGTTCTCTTCTCACTCACCTGGCCACAGGGGGATGAAGTCAGTGAAAGTAGTTGTGGTATAAATAAACAGAGTTGGCATGGAGTAGGGATGGTTCTTGCTGGAAATCCTCTACTGGCACTTTAACCATTGATTCTATGGGATGGGATCTACTTCTGTAGATTAGCAGAGACAAAGCTACTGGGGCAGAGCAAGGGCCACCAGTGCAGGGATTCAACATATTCTTGCTTGAATGGTTCAAGCTAAACTAAGTGACTGCAATTCCTCTAGTACAAGGACTTTGCAGCCCAGTGCAACTGGGACATCTACCCTTTCCCCAGCACTTGCTGAAGGAATTATTGTCCTGCTGCCTACTGCCTGAGCCCTAAAGAAATAAATGCCTGAGGAATACACTGAGTGCACCCAGCGTTAGTTGTAGAGTAAGAGAGATGTAGGTACAGCCAGAGTGAAGTCCTGTGAATTTATCTTCCAATATGCTTGTCAAACATGTGCAGGGACTTACTGACATGTATTTAATAAGATCTGGGAAAAACATTTCGTAATGTTTTGACTAAAACTAAGAAAACAGTGGAGGAGTATATAATTTCATCTCAGGCAACACAGTTTCCTGGAAAATATAGCACAGTACTTAAAGGCTTGCTTTTTGTCTCTCAAAACAGTTAAAGTCTCCTGCCTTTGTTTTCTGCTAACTAGAAGTAGTGAAAGCATTCTAAACTCGAGATATTTCCCTATATTTCTTAGTATGGAACAAGGATAAACAGAGTTGGTCATTTACTGACAGCTCAGTCTCCTTTTGGTTTTTATCTGCTTGCATGTCTGCATCAACGTGACAGGCAAAGTGAAATCCTGTTTTGGTACAGCTCAAGATCTGTGGGTCCTTGAATACATTGTGAATAGAGCTGTGAACATTTTTTTAAAACTATTCTCAGAAATTGCAACTTGTGTGGCCATGTTTATTACCTTAAAGCATTTCTGGAATAATATTTCTCTGCAGATAGAGAGCACTTTGATTTAGACCCCTGCTTTGCCTTCACTGTCTCTGATTAAAAAACCCCCAGCCCCGTAGGCAGGGGAACACTGGAACTGGTTGCCCCTATCAAGCAGGGCCTTCTCCCCAGCACTGTGGGCAGGAGAAGACAGAAGCACTGCTGCCTGTGCTTACCCTCTGCCCACTCACACAGCATCACAGCAGCAGGGGAAAGACAGAGGGTTTAGGAAATGGCCTGTGTTTTGGGCTGCGTGGCCATGGCCCTGAGGCAGCTGCTGCCCGGCAGGTGTGGGCTCTGGCCAGGCTCTGCAGAAGTGGCAGCCTGGTGCCCATCAGGAACAGCCATGGCTGTTACTACAGGCAGCCAGGAAAGCTCCTGTGTTCCCTTGTTCAGGCATTTATCCATTCCTGCCGTCTTTCCAGCTTCTCCACACTCCGTGGACACTTCTGGCTCTGTCATTAGCCGAGGGTGTGCTGCCTGGATTCCTGAGCAGCGACCGGTGGGAGTGATGGGGAGCCAGCCTGCTGTGGGGAAGGGGATCCCTCTCATGCTGGCAGGGCAGGAGGGTGTGTTTGACACCACACAGCCCTCCCCACTTCAGGGAACTCATTTTAGGTTCTGCTCTGCATCCTGTGGTTGGCTCCCACACTGAACTGGAATCATCAAACCAAAACTGACTCATCCAGTAGGTACCCTTGGTGTACCAGCCCTGAGAGTAAGTGCAAAACTTTGGCACAAGCATTTGCAGAAGATATTTTGCTTTAGTTATTACCACTATTTCTCTTAGATGTCTAGCTTTGAGCAAGATTTAGTGTACATCAAACATTTGCAGAGTGAAACTCAAATCCCAATGTTGTGTTCCCATCATTTCTGATCTGTTTTAACTTTCAGTCTTGAGATGCCTCCTAGGTGTTTTTTTCACTCCAGTCATTTGACTGTGTGAGTGAGAAAAATCAGTGACACTTTCAATTAATATTGCTTGCTGAACTCAGCTGATGACTAAGTGCCACTTTTTTTTAAAAGTTGCTACAATAATAGCTGAACATTTAAGAAAAAATATATTTCTGTTGTTAAATCTAGTAATGATCTCATTTGGGAGGGAAACACAAAGCTCTGAAATACAAAATAATAGCAATCATTTCAAAGCTGAGTGTATTATTCATGGAGGGAATAGAATTAGTTGATTTCATGACTACTTCTCCCTAAGTGTTCTTCATTCCTCTGGGCACCATAAAACAAGTCACTCAAAATTTTAGTCTTGGGAGGGGAAGATAAAGGTAATTTCATACAAACTCCCCATGCAGCATCCAGAAAGCTCTTAGTAGTGATAAACATCAGTGTATTTCCCCAAACTATATTTAATTCAGTTTTGTTATGTTTATTTTTATTCTAACTAAACATTTGCATAAATAAGTAATATAACAAAAAGGAAAGCATCTCCCTTTGGGGTTTTTCTTTGTACAAAGTAGGCATCCCAAGTTGGCATAGGTCAGCATGGTGGGTTTTGTTCTGTAATATGAATGTATTTTGTAAGTGGGCTTAAATTCATAAAGTTAGTTCAGAAAAATACTAACTATATTCTACATGGAGAAGCTGTTGGACAATGGAGAACCAGAAAGAGATTTGATGAGGGTGCAGAAAGTGTTGCTGGCTGCTGTTTGTTGAACTTGGTGGGTGATTTCATGCTGAGTGAGCTACAGCCCAGGAAAATCTTGTTCCACTTGTTCCAAATCAGCAGCAAAGGTGAAAGGGAGGTCTCTGCAGGAGCAGTACAATCCCACTGCTCTGTAAAAATCCATCATGCTCCAGTCATTGCTCCAGTAAAGCCACTGTTGAAAGAGAGGTTCAACAGCCTGTGTTTGCCTGGGAAAGCAAACATCAAGGAAACTCCTGATTTTGTCCTTTAGACTTTAGATCCTCTGGTGCATTTTAAAAGATATGTGGTAAAGATCAGAGGTCCCAGTAACCATGCTTCAAAATGTATCAGGACTGGTAATTTTCTGTGAAAGCCATCACAAGGTATCTCTCTGTGTTCCCTTGCCAAAACCATCAGACAGCAGCTCTTCTGTCTTATACTTAACCATGCATCATAACCTCAAGAGCTCAAACCTTTCCCTGCTGAGAGTGATGGGTAAATTTACACTGTTTACACTTAGCTGCTCCTGTAAGGTGGGAGAAATGTGAGTTTAACCAATGCCAAGGTCCTTGCAGGACAAAATCCTGATAACTGTAATAGTTACTGGTGGCCCATGCTGATAATGTCAGCTGTACTGACTTAATCTCCACCAGATAGTTTGCTTACTGAGTGAATCACAGATGTCACTGTGCATCTTTGTTTATGAGCATGAGAAGAAATTGGTGTGAATGCTTTCCAGGCCAGTTATGGGTAAGTAGAGTAAATGATTTTTTTTTTTTTTAATTTTGCATTCCCATCACCTAGAGACACTCATATCACTTGCAGAGAGACAAAAGAAATGGAAAACTGTTATTCTTGTATTTCAACTGTTTATCTGGGGTGTGGCTCTTGGAAATTAGGTGTAGCACAAAAAATCCACATTAAACTCTACATGCTGCTAGTGTCCCCCAGCACAGTCACACAATCCCCTTTTGGGAAGCAGTTCCTGCAGCCACAGAGGCAAAATACAAGCCTGTGGTGGTGATGGGGTGTCCAGCTGAGGCTGAACATATCCACCTGGCTCCTTAATGTCATTCCCCCTCAGTAATGCCCTCTGGGGCAATGAGTGCCACTGCTTTGCCTCTGGGTGTCCCTGCTATCCTGCCCCACAGGCTGTGGGAGAGATGGCACCCTGATGGGGCACAGTTGGGGGCCCTCCAAGGAAGGCACTAGACTCAAACAGAGGGGAGGGCAGGAGCAGCTGGAAACCTTTTGTAAACCCATCCCCCTACTACGGTATCACAGAAAAATAAGCTGTTAGAGGGAGCAGGAAACAGAATGCTCAAACTCTCCTCCTGTTATGTGAGTGTATCCTAGCACTGACCATTTACATAGAGGCTTTCATAGCAAAATGAAGTTTCAGAAAAATAAGTCAGCTATTATGCTTTTCTTTTCCTCTGATGCTGTTGGAGAAATTTATGCTTGAAATATATGCTTCTTCACAAACCTGGTTCCTCACTTAATGTTTTTTGACTCTCACAAATGAATTTGCTTCATTTCAGTCGTAAAGGAAAGAGTCACACAAAAGGACTCCAGGGCAAGCAAATGGGAGCCAGTACCTTGCTGCCCATGAAGCTTTGCCTCTGCCTGCATGTAATCTTGGGGATGAAATGCCAGTGTTAAACTTTCTGTAAAAGACAGTGCACTTGAAAATGTAAAAATAGTTCAATCCATATCATATCCCCACTTAGGTACCCACCCCTACTATGGGTGTTGGGCACACAGTGGTCTGCTGTGCAGAATTGACTCAAGCCCCTCTGGTTCAGCATTGTGATCACTGGTGACAGTCCCAGGATGTTAGGAAAGATACAATCAGATTATCCTCTTAATAACTCTTGCCTTGAATATTTAACAATTGGTTAAAAGAGAAAAGAAAAGCTTAAAGGCACCACCCAGACTAAGATACACTTAGAAACTGAGGCTAACAGACAAAACTGCTAAGAAGACCTTCACTGTGGTATTTGACAAAATGTATGAGTTTAAAGTACAGTAATTTATTATATTGAGAAATATACCAGTGTTTCTAGTGAGGAATTTTGAGGATCACTCTTTGCTTGGCTTCAGCAGATATATGCCTTGTCAATCTCTGTCTGAGGTAGGGGACACTTCAATCATTGTTGTCTCACAGTGTAATGAATGCTATGAAAAAAAGTAGGCATTATGGCAAACAGATCTGTTCTGTGTAAAATGAGCACAAAAAATAGCTCAATGTCCACTTAAAAAACCTTGCCATTTTTCCTGTGAAAATGAAAAAGGTTTCGTTCTGTAAGTGACTTGCATCCACCATATCTGAGCTGGGCAGAACTGAGTTTCAGATGGGAAGTAAGGATTTCCTCCCGGAGTAAATGTAGCATTTTTAAATTACTTTTTTGATCACATGCAGCATAAGTTCTACATTTCAAAGGAATTGCATATAATTTCATGCGGCATCTGTGCAGACCTGAAATAAGAACCAGTATTAATCAAAACTGACTTTCTTCAGGAACAGGGGTGTGTGTCTCTGTCCCTTACTGGCCTTGTCACGCATTTTATCACCAGAGCAAAGCATGAGATGACTTTCTGTTTGTTACAGCTTCTGTAAATTCATTCTGTTTTCATCTGTTAATAAAGAAGATGAGAATATCTTGCCTGGAACACAAACACCCCCAAACCTTCTGGACATATACATACATGGTTATCTTTTATGAGCTGTTTCCCCTCTGGAGTCTGTAAAACCATGACATGAAAGGCTGCGGCAGCTGTCGCTTTGGTTGCCATAGGTTATGCTCCCCTTCTGGCTTCACTGCTTTCTGTCCCCCTGAGCCCCCTTGAAAGCATTGACTGAAACTACAAAGCTTTGCCACATCCAAGGCAGACAACAAAAAGGTTATGCTGGAGAGAAGAGTGGTGATGGAGGTGGGGAGGAAGAGGGATGTGAAGGGAGCTTCTCACCAGCTGCTCCCTCCTCCCCAGATGACTCCTGGCCCTGACACCCCTGGATCTCATTTTCAGTTAGCTTCTGGGAACTCTTCAGGGGCACTTGTACTACCTGATGTGCCTTTAAGGGGAGTAAAAGAGCAGATTTCAGGCTCCTGATGCTATGGTTTTACTTCAGCCATAAGCAAGAGAGTATGAGTAAAAAGAAATGGAGAAGTACAATAAATTCAGGTGGTATTTCACAGTAGCCTGCTATCAACTAAAGATCCTGGGCCTGTTTATGATAACATTTATGTTTTCAGGTTTCCGATTTTTGAAGAAATCACCACACCAGTTGAACAGGTAAATCTTTGAATTGCTATGGAATGCAGAACAGTAAGCAGGCAGTATTATTGGAATAAATATATGTTGGCAGCTATTAGCCCAGAGAATTATTATGCATGCAAACCTGAAGAACCCAATGTATTGGCTCCAGAAGCAAAAACCCTATGCATTAGTCTCTCTAAGCAGTGATGACATGATCAAACATTATGGATAGGCTATTAAATAGGCCATCCCACCCATAAATTATACGCTGGAAGTGCTTGATATTAGCCACAACAGTTTGGCAGCAGATAGCACAAATCAGCTGTGTATGTTAAGCCATTCCCACACTGCTTACAAGCAGGACATGGGGAGCTCCTTGGGTTGCTTCGCTATTGCCTCCTTTTTAAAAGCCTCAGAACAAGCATTATTTTTCTGTGGGTTCCTTTCAAAACAATGTAACTGGCCACTCAAACTCTGGGCTTTTAACGAGGTGCAACAGCACACACTTCGGTGGCAGCACCATTTGCACCTTCAGTCCCGGGTGGCAGTGGGAGAAGCCAAACCTGTCTCTGAGGATGCCCCTTTGGATGACATTTCTGCCGAGCACAAGGCTGTGGGCACCTGTAGCAAGCAGCAGCCTCCCACCTGCTGCCCTGGGAACTCTGTCCTGACAGTCTGCGTTCAGATCTGTTTATTGACTGAGTATCTTGCTGGCATCCTGAGATGATAAGCAGGCACTCAGCATTCGAAATCCTCTACAGGTTGTGAATTGCTAACAGGCAAGCAAATGGGGACTCAGCCTTTCAAGAACCAAATCTGTTTGTCCCAAAAGCAGTTTATTTGCTACATTTTCCTATCAAATTTGCTACTCCTGGATGTTACAGTTCCCACAGGCTTAAGTCCTGACACTTCTCTTGGTAGAATGGAGTGATACACTCACTTTGCATTTCCAGAACAACAAACACAGCAGGGTAGTTGTTAGATTTGTGCATTGATCTCTCCGCATTGGTGGGAAAACCACGAGCTTTTAGCTTTAAGATATGCATTTCTACATTCTCCAGTCTGCAAAATGAAAAATAAAGAATGCAAGGGAGTACAGATGGAGTAGAGAGTCAATACAGTGTATAGTCAGATTTTGATAAATCTATTTGTATTATCCCAGGGGGCTTTTCTGGTTTCTACATGGGACAAGGCATGCCTTGACTGTGCAAAATACTTGCCAACACTGAATTTCTTAGCTGTTTGTGAAAGGATACGTGGCTAGATATTCTTAAGGAGAGAGAGTGGCTTTTCCAGATTTGAAAGGTTTTGGCACTTGTGAAATTGGAGGCCCTTTAGACAAAGTGAATGGGAATGTTATCTTAGCAGCTAAGCCAGCATCATGCTCAGAAATGTTTAGAGACTCACCCTACCCCAAACATTTCCATTTCTGAGTGCCAGGTGGTATGTAGGGAGGTGTTTGATGAAGCAGCACTGCAGATGGGGCACCCACGGGGCCCGTGTAGCAGGGAGGCAGCAGCTGGGGAGCAGCAGGAGGCCCCTGCATGCACAGCCCTCGCAGAGCAGGCGCAGCACAGCACGTCTGGGAAGGCTCTGAGCAGCTGCAGCCTGCCTTGCAGGTTTTAGCAGGCCAGAGAACTGGTGCATGAGAGATGAGACACAGGGAGGCAGAGGCCAAGTATGGATTTTCACAGAGGATATGTGAGACTTGACATCCTCACCTTGTCTCTGGGCACCTGAGCAGTGCTCATCATAGCCACAGCAGCCCTGCAGCAGGATCAGTGAGGCTGCAGATGAGGTGCAACTGCTGCTTATCTAACCAGTGCCACCTGAGCCAGTGTGCACACACATCCCACTCCTCTCCAGCAACCCAGACTAGCACAAAGGCACGCTCCCAACAGAGCACAGTGTGAATCTAGCCTCTTTTTTCAAATCCAATTATAAAACTGTTTTATGAACCTCTGACCAGCCATGTTATTGTTAGCAAAAGTCTTCAGGTACTTCTAATGCCAATTCATTTACCAGCATGCAGCTGCTAAGAGGGCATGCAGCCTATTGTTTCCCCTGTGGGCCCCAGCAGGAATATGTGAAATAGGTACTGAGTGGGCAGCAGCACAGTTTGCAGCCACCAGAGCGCAGAACCCGACCGGGAGAGGCTCAGCAGGCTCGCACTGCTGCCTGCAGGCACGGCTCTCTGGGGACATAATTACATCCCCGTCAGCAGGGAGAAGCAAAACAATCCTACTCTGGCAGCAGAGGTAATAAACGAGAGCAGCCGTCTCCCTCAGAGGGGATAAAAACAGGAAAAAACTGACAGACAAAAGCAGAAGAAATTCCCTTCTGTGCTAGTTCTTGCATCAGTCCAAGGTGTACTCTTGACCACTGCTGGCTCTAATCACACCTGAAAATTTCTTCTTAGCAAGAAACTCTTACCTTAGCTCTTCTTGCCACCAGATTTGCTACAGTGTCTCTTTTCCATTTCTAAGGCTGCTATCCCAAGAGTCTACTTCTTCAGGGCCCGCCACACATCCCTCTTTTTCCTCCTGGTCCTCCCAAGAAGAGAAGCCCATCTACAGTTTCCCTTTGATTTGAATGGCTTGTCCCAGGGCAGGAACCACTTCGGAGTCCTTAGCCTTCAGCAAAGCTTTTATACTATATATCTAAAATACTGTCTATATAATGTCTAGTCTGATTGAGGACAACAGAGCTAATGCCCTGCTTCAGATTAATAAAGCACATTTAAATGCCTCTATGAATGAGAGAGTTTCTAGAGAGACAACGTTTCTACAAACTTTTTTTTCACCTGTCATCTCCATTCCATAGTCACTGATTTCTGTTGCAGTCTGAGATACTTCCTTAGCATTGCAGTAGACACTTTATTTTTTTTTTTTTTTTCTGCAGCACAGTGGGCATTTCTTGTGTGTTTTCTGTGTGTGCGTCTGTCACCTCACTCACCTTTTCGTGTAACCTAGAAAGACACTCGGTTTTTTTGGTTTTTTTAAAGCAAATATTGCCCTCAAGTGGACAAAGAAATACATGCAAGTGTCTCCACTTCTTTTGTATAAAAAAACTCTGCAGGAGAGTTTCCAGCCTTTATGTTCGTTGAGTGGAGCTAGAGCAGTGAAGTTTTGGGAGGCAATTCAGCTGAGGATAGGGGACTGTGTGAAGGCCCAAAGGTTTATATGAGCACTGAGACAAAGTACAGAGCCAAGGTTTAAAAGGCTGTCCTTGTCAGGGCAGCCCCAACACATGGGTGTTATTCCAGGTGCATGGTTGGAATTGCCTCCAGGTAGGAGAGAATGGAGTCCTCCAGTACAACCTGGTCTCCCTGGTGTGTGTCCGGATATTCCAGGCCCCCAGGCACGAGAGCTGCTCATTCCCTCGGGCACTGCCTCCAGCTGGTGCTGGGCTGCATTTGCTGCTCCACTCACAAGGTGCTGAGGGCTGTTTTCTCACAGGAAGACTCAGTGGAACAGGTGGTTTGTGAAAGACAAAGGTTTGCTGTCCTGGGAAAAAGGAGTCCTTCTCACAACCTATTTCCTTTCAAACCACTGGGAAGTCACTGTTTATGAGGAATTTCTTCTCACAGACTGTTAGTGCAAAGCCAGTGCAAACCCCCTTGTTCTTGCTTTGCAAAATGAGCAAGCCTGAACTGGTGGGCCATAGTTTTCACTCACTGTATGACTTCAGTGGGACTGGAAGCATGGCCACATCCTGAGCTTTGTGGAAAGGGTGGGAAGTTCAGTTCATATTTAAAATCATCTACCTGAGAACAAGAAAATACAGGACACTAGTGCTGCTATGCTATTTCAGGCAGCTGTGAACTTAGACTGGGATGTTACAATTCAGTGCAGAGCTCATTCTATAAATATTGAATGCTGGAAGATGAAGACAAAGGAGAAAAGCCAAGGCCAGTAGGAAGGAAGCAATAAACCCCATAATTGTCCATATACACATGCAGAGTGTATAGGAAATGAGCTCAAAGTGACATTACAGGAAGGAAATTATGACTTAGCTGGTAATGTAGAATTGTAATGAGATAAATCAGAGACCTGAAATGTTAATATTAGATGGAATCTGTGCAGAAAGGAAAAGAGAAAAAAAATGAGAAAAGCTTGCACTGTACATCAAAATCTTGTGTGTAAGCTGCAGAGCATAGGTGGATAATGAAAGAAATTGTAATGGTGATTTTTATGAGTCAAGATGAAAAATCAGAGACAATGTAAAAAGAAACATACAGATAGCTCCAGATATAGATCACTGACTTGGAATTAAGAGGCTGATACACTGCGTCTGAAAAAAGATATCAAAGCTGATGATGTTGCAGAAAAATGAGTATGATGGAGTCATTGTCCCTATAATGGCATCTGTTATCCATATAAAGAATGTTTATCAGCGCACGATGGAAAAGATTCCCATTTTCAAAAAATCACCAAGAAATAAATTTTTACCGAATCCAACCTTGTCCACTCAGGAAAATATCCTTGAAGCAGTAATTCAGGAACCACTAATGTTCATTTGTGCTGGTCCCAAGATAAAGACACCAGTAGTCTTCATGATCTGTGAACATGATACCATCTTAATGTTCCTATACACACAGAATAGTCTAGAGCTAGGTTCCTTCTTCTTTAAACTTGGTGGTTCTTAAAATCAAATACCACTGAAAATTAAGACAATTAAGGCTAGATTCACTGGATGTATGCTGAATCCCATGGTGTGCAGAGGAACACTCCTCCTATAAGATTGTGTTTTTCCAGGTTTAGAAAAGAACCATTTTTAACATGCCTTTTGAAGGTATTCTGCCTCTGATGGGCTGAGTATAAATGTAGAGCAAGAGCTATGATATAATGAAAGGTTGGCTGAAGAAAGATTTGTTCTCCTTGCTCTGCTGAAAATCTAATATAAGAAACACGCCGTGGAGCAGAGCTAGAGGCCCACGTTGCCTTCTCTCAGTTACATGTTCAATCCATTAGGCTTTTACTGGCATCAGTGTCTGTATAATTATTCTGAACCATGACAGCTTTTTGAAGAAGACAAAAATCTGAGACCAAGTTCAGGCACTTTCAAGATTTTGTGTGAGATTTTCGGGCTCTGAAGATCCAGATTTTGCTAGCGCTGGCTTTTAAATAGGAAGCAAAGATTTCTGGTGTGTTTTTATACTGCAAAGAATAAGAAATAAATTGTTAATTTATCAAAGAGTATCTGTATTGACTTTGATTATGATTATTGTGACAGTTTTTGCTTCTACATCAGTGGTTTTAAAGAGTAAGAAGATTGTTGTGAAAGAAGGTAAGAAAATAATTTGTGGAATATGACAAGAGAACCTTAGAGAAAAGAATACAGTAGTAATTGGGCTGTTTGAGTAATGAGGAGAAATATTAATTGAATACATTATTGATTAACTGTAGAAATCATTTCCAACTCATGAATAGTCTAAATCACTTGGCTACATTTTTTGGAAGAATAAGGAAATCTTCTCAAGAAAAACAGAAAAATGAATACTAAAAAAGAAAGGGAAACAAGAAAAACATAGAGGCCAAGTTCTCATTATTGTAAATCTGATTAAGATGGCTTTATAGATGTTTTGCATCAGCTGAACAACACAAAGTAGCTAAAAGCACAAGTAGATCTAGCCCTCCTTCTGGAAAACAGTGATGTCTTAAGACCAGAAATTAATGCTAAAATTTATAAATGCACAAATAGATGTTATCAGGGAAATTGCAAGAATACCAAAATAAAAATAATCTGAGATAATCAAAGGAAAAAATAAACAAATAAACAGAAATTTGAAAATTAAAGAGAAGGAAGAAGAAATCATTAAGGCTAATGCACAATAGGACACAAATAACTCTGTCAAGTAAAAAGTTCTTCAGCCAACATTTTGTGAAATCCTCAACTTAAATCTAGAGGTATCAAAACAATGAAGAATGCTTTCATTTGAATAGTTACAGTCTCAAGTCAATCACCTTCAGCTGCATTTCTGTCTCATTTTTGTATATGATCAAAACTATTTGCTACATGAAACTACTTTTGGAAAAGAAATACAAAAGCAATTCTTCAGTTGCAACTTCAGGTGTTTCAGGGCACCAGATTTTGTTTTTGAAGGACAACATACTGACACCAGAGGGGTTAGTAGGTTTGCTGGAGAAAAGAACTGAGGTGATACCAGGAAAACCAAATTATTTGGGCTTATTTGTCATTAACCCATGGATGAATGACTGATGTAAATCTAAGTAACATATTTCAGGAGCTAGGGAAAAGCACAAATAGACTTATGGATATTCTGAGCTATGATAAATTAGCTTCATTCACTTCATGAATAATTTCTGTCTAATTCCTCCATTTGAACCGTGTAGTTTAATAAAGAAAACTTTGTTCTATTTAAGATTTGTATCAGAAGTTCAGGTGTGAGATTCCTTCCCGTATTTTTCTGACATCATCACGTTGTTCCTTTTGTCCAGATAAAGAGGAGACTCTTCTATTTTTATGGTAGAGCAGATCTAAAAATGCCTGATCTACTCCATAGAGCTCCTTTTAAGCACCCACCAAAGAATAATGCCAGTCACAACAATTTTACAGTTTAAATGTAAAGACAGACAACAAGTGGAAAATGGCATTACTAAGAGCTGAGATGAAGAAGCCAGAACTATCAAGTGAGACAGATAGGAATGAAACAAGCTCCTTAATTCCTAAGCCAGTGTCTCTCCCCTAGATCATACCCCTACTTTCATGAGATTACTTTGGAGCTTTACACTGAGTACTAACGACCCAGAATATAAAGCCCTTTGTATTTAATGTTTCCTCAGCTTAAAATAAGACCTTTATGTTCCTGCACAAGCACAGAATGGCCACTCTAGGAAACAGTATGTTGCCAGGGTGAACACAACACTATGTCTAATTTGTATGTGTCGTACAGTAAGATTCTGTTACTGCATCTTTTAGTGATTTTTATAACTTATAAATAGTATTTTCTTATCATGCCAATAAATAAAAAATAACCTGCCCCAGGAAGGTTCAGTTCCAATCACTCCAGCATAGTAACACTTCAAACTTTTATTCCAAGACAAAACATGATGCAGCTTCTATCTACCTTCTGCAGAGTATTTCCAAAGACAAAAGTAATAATTATTACAATCATCTTTTTATGTGGATGTGCAGGATCATAGTGAAATGCCAGGGTGAATTGATGATGGAGTAGAGGATAAAACATTAGCTCTGCATCAACTCAATAACAAGTTGTGCCTGAGAGGCAGCTGTTCACTTTTGGTGTTTCTGATTTTTAGCATAAATTACTGGTGCAGACACCATAGTTACAAGAAAATTACATTCACCTGCACTGTGGATTAATGACTTTCAGAAAGTTAAAATGAAGTCAGGCACTCTTGGAACTAAAGGTATAAAAAATCATGAGGCTTGGAGGATGCGCTTGCTCTCTTCCGAGTTGTACAAGAAGTGATTGATAATAATTTCAGATAATAAATAATGATTAGGAACAAAGGGAAAGTAAAAAATCTGCAGCACTGTGTTGTGCAATACACAGGCCAGGTCATTACATCGCAGCTGGCATACTTGCAAGACTGTGAATAAAACCAAGACCAACAAATCACAGGCTCAGGCTTTTTTCTAGCTTAGATTTGGTTCATTTTTTGGTTTTGTTTTGGTTTTTTGTTTTGTTGTTTTTGTGGGGTTTTTTTAATTGCTTGCTTACTTGCTTGCTTGTTTAACAATGGAATTATGTAAAGATAATCTGTCAAAATATACTGGGGGGAGTGTCTCACTCTGCAAGATGCTAGAAGTCTTTTTTAATATAGGGACTGTGAAAATACTGGGTCCTTAAGCAAGACATGCCTAGGAAGAGATTAAACCATGCATTGCCTTATTGCTGGGAGATGGAGTATAGGGCAAAATGTGTCTGTTTCTGCCAATGCCCTGCATTTCAAACCTAAATACTATATGCTTAGTACTGAAGTAGAGCTTAAACTGAAACAGAAAAGCGATGTTTTCTCTGATTCCCACCCAGAGTCACATTTGTAAGGAGGTTTTAATGTAGGTTCATAGAAAAATCCAATAATTGGTTCTTTGTGTAATGCTCATTAAAGTAATTGATAAAACTGTCACTGACGTCAGTGGTGTGGGACTGAGCCCTGGTACAGCACAGTGGCTTTTAGACATACGTGTCACATGTGAGAGTTAATAAATGAAAGGCACAGAGACACAGACACATGCTACTTGCAAGAACATCTTTTCAAAGACTGAATGCTGTGTCCTTATCTCACAGACACACACTGGCAGCGAAATGGCTGATCCAACCCAATATTCCTCCTGCTCCAGGATAATGGCAAATGATTTTAGTCAGTGATGGGAGATGTAGTGAGGGAAAGGAATGCTTCTAGACATTTCCAAAACTGTGAAAAAGAAAATGAGAAAGCACAGTAATTTTACCCACCACACAACAGAGATGTTCTTGAAGAATCACACAAATTAATTACAGTATCGACTAAGCAATCTCCAACTTCATTTCTTGAAAAAGCAATTCTGCATGCACAAAGGAAAAGCTGAATAAGGTTTTAGTGATTTAGGACCAGCTGACGCGTTGAGCATAGTAACTGTATCTTACACAAGGTAATACTTTTGTGCCCAAAATACTTGTCCTAGGTCAGTAGCAGACCAGATGCTTTTTCCAGTGTAAACAAATGTAAGAGTCTGGACACTTCATTTTCTTCAGCTGAATTAAATCCACCAATTCCATAGTAGGCCAAATCCTGGTCTTAGGTAAAGTAACAGAATTGAAATTAATTTATGTCAGTATTTTGTTTAGATTTGAATGGTGACAACTAAAGCAGGCAATCCTCAAAACTCTGACTTCTGTTGTCAATAATGTTCGTTATAATAATGCCTAAAACTAACCAAAAATCATGTTCCATTGTACTGACACTTTACAGAAACATTCTTTATTCCACTTTTTTGGAATATTTGCATTCTCAACAATTTATAAAAACTAGTGTAGTAACTGTCTTTTATTTCCTCACACTCTTTGAATAGGAAACTATCCTCATCACCAGTCATGAAATGCCTCCTTTCTCTCACTTTCATTCATAAAACCCACAAAATCCCACAATCAAATGCTCCTGCAGGATTACACCCACACAAAAGCAGATGAGGAATTTAGACTCCTACTGACCCAGAATTAAACATGCAGGCAGGCTCACATCTGGGGATTTAAATCCAAACTCCTTTCCATAGAAATTCAAAGAGGATCAGATCGGAGGTTCTGGTTTTGCACCATCTCTAATCCTAATAATTTTAACTTAATCCAAACCTCAGCTACAAAACTGTACAATTTTAATCAGGACACTACTGACAAATTTGAAAGTGAAAAGAGGAAGCTGGGAGTGACATTTGCAGCTACTGCCATCCATTAGTAACACATTTATCAAGTAGGCATTTAAAGAACCTCATTTTCCCCTCAGTCTGCTTCTGCACTATTGTGACTACTAATTTCAGTGGAGTTATCCCTAACTCACCCCATATAAGTGGAAAAAGGTTCTATCTTCAAAACAGGAACCAACATGGCCTTATGTAGGCAGCATTAATTTTCATTTGCTCTCTGTTCTTTGAAAAAAAAAAAGTACTTTTTATTTCTCCCCAGGCTTCATCTTAAAGTAATTATTTGCCCAAGTCATCCTCAACAAGCACTGGGATTTTGGTTACTGAGTACATTTTCTGGTTTATAAAGCATGCTGGTTTTGTAGAACATTTTTTACTAGGCAATGAAATGGGATTACCATCAGAACTTTTAGACATTGCCTTGATTCAGTTTGAAACTGAGCACATTTTCAAGTTCACTAAATAAAGCTTCTTTTATCCACAAACAGGTCAAATGTGACTCTGCAGCCAGCCACACCACATGGGCAATGAGAAGTGCCACATCAGTTCTTGAGGCCATCCAGCTCAGGTAAGTGGATTTATAGCTGGGGTGCCTGGGTCAGTCTGCTCTGAGGGCAGGCCACAAACCTCCACAGCCTGTGGACAGAGAGGCAGAAAAGGTCAAGATGTTTGTCATATCAACATCAACATATACATTTAAAAACCATATCACATCAACAGATACATTTAAAAACAGCAATTTAAACCCAGGCACAGACCAGTTAACTTTTCAGTTCAGCATGAGTTTACAGCTTAGTTCTGCTATACCTGGGAAGAAAGGAGTTCTCTGACTTTGTACCTAGATAAAACCTGCAGGTTTGCCTGACAGCAGCATAACTGGGAACTTCTCCCATACCAAGCAGGAAACTCACATTTTGTTTTGCTAAGATGCGAACTGATTTCCTTGACAGGAATTCAGGCTTTCTGTGTTTAAAACACTGTTGTTATCAGCATAAAGGCTTGGTGCCCTTGCAGTGCCAGTGTGCTCTAGGTGCCTCCTGGCAACAGTGAGTACCCCTCATGGGCAAGGACTGTCTTTGGTGTGTGTGCACCAGAAGGGGCTGCTTGGTCTTTCCACAGCTGCCCTGTAAAGGGGAGATCCCTTTTTTGACCAATCTTTTGATCCCAGAAAATTATTTGCCATTAACCTTTATGAGAAAGAAGTTGTCTTGTATGTAAAAAGAGATGAGACAACCCAATCATAGAATCATTGAGGCTGGAGAAGACCTCCAAGACTATTGATTACAACTATTAATCTAACATTGCCAGGTCCACCATGAAAACATCTCCCTAAGCACCACACTTACATGCTTTTTGAATGCTTCCAGGGGATGGGAATCCTACCATTTCCCTGGGCATCCTTTTTCAATTCTGGACTACCCTTTTGGGGAGGAAACTTTTCCTAATATCCAACATAAACTGCTCTGGTGCAATGTCCTCTCATTCTGTCTTGTTTTCACTTGGGAGAAGAGGCTGACCTCCACCTGGCTACAGTCTCCTTTCAGGTGGTTGTAGGGAGTGATAAGGTCTCCCCTGAGCTTCCTTTGCCTCAGGATAAACAGCTCCCTCAGCTGCTTCTCATCAGATTTGTGCTCCAGACCCTTCCCCAGCTCTGTTGCCTTTCTCTGGACACGCTTCAGCACCACAGTGTCTTTCTTGTAGTGAGGGGCCAGAACTGGACACAGCCCTGGAGGTGGAGCCTCCCCAGTGCTGAGTACAGAGGGACAATCACTGGTCCTGCTGGCCACACTATTACTGATCCAGGCCAGGATGCCCCTGGCCAATTCTTGGACACCTGGGCACACGCTGGCTCACGTTCAGCCAGGTACAAGGTCAGGATTGTCACAGAATTCCTGTTGGTATAGTGAGAGCTTAGCGCTTGAGGGCCAGCGGCAGGGCTTTCGCCTGGAGGGGAAATGAGAAATTGCGATTCGGCGCTGCAGATGTGTTTGTGTGCCCGACCCCGGCGGCTCCTCAGCCTCTCCCTGCCGAGGTCTCCCGGGGCAGCCCCTGCCGCTCTCCCGGCCATGGCCGCTAGAGGCCGCCCCGGCCCGGCCCGGCCCCGCGCCGCCCTCGCTNGGCGCTCATCCCCTCGCTCCCAGTGCTCATGCCCCTGCTCCCGGCGCTCATCCCCTCGCTCCCAGTGCTCATGCCCCTGCTCCCGGCGCTCATCCCCTCGCTCCCAGTGCTCATGCCCCTGCTCCCGGCGCTCATCCCCTCGCTCCCAGTGCTCATGCCCCTGCTCCCGGCGCTCATCCCCTCGCTCCCAGTGCTCATGCCCCTGCTCCCGGCGCTCATCCCCTCGCTCCCGGCGCTCATCCCCCTGCTCCCGGCGCTCATCCCCTCGCTCCCGGTGCTCATCCCCTCGCTCCCGGCGCTCATCCCCCTGCTCCCGGCGCTCATCCCTCTGCTCCCGGCGCTCATCCCCTCGCTCCCAGCGCTCATCCTCCTGCTCCCGGCACTCATCCCCCTGCTCCCGGTGCTCATCCCTCGCTCCCGGCGCTCCTCACTCCGCCCCGAGCGGGCGGGCCGGGGGGTGCCGGGGGCGCTGCCGATAGCAGGGGAAAGGCGGTGCGAGAGGCGGGGGCGATGCGTCTCCGGCATCCGCACGGCGCTCCCGCGGGCGGGGTTGTCTCCGGAGGGGTCTCATCCCTGTCCCTGCCGGCGGCGCCGCGGGGAGCGCTCATCCCCTGCCGCAGTGGCCCTGCAGCCCGGCGAAGCCATCTTCTCCCGGGCGTTCCATTCGGCGTTCCCGGGCTGTGCCTGGGAGCGGGGCCCCCTGCGCTCACAGCCTGGAGCAGGAGGCGGCGGCAGATGACACTGGAGCTCTCCCTGGAGATGCTGCTTATCCGAGCGCTCCGCGGCCACCGGCGGGCCTCGGTGCCACATCCCGCCCAGGCTCTGCGTTGGGGCGCCGGGAGCGCCTGGCTGTGAGACACGGGCATCCTTCTCGTGAGCTGTGCTGTGTTCGCTCACTTTGCGAGCTTGGGAATGTCCGCGTGTAGTGACAAGGCTGGAACGATGCCGCTCAGTTTCCCCGTCCTCAGCCCCAGCGCATCGCTCTGCCCCGCGATCAAGCGTCACCCCTCTGCATCTGGGCAGAGAGCGAAGGTGACAAAAAACTAAGGCATCCTTTTAGGAAAATGTTTGGCAAAATACCCACTATAGATGCATGATGGGATTTTTCAGACAGGCTCAGGTGCTTTTGAGAATTCTGTGACTTCTGTTTCTCTTGTTTACGTAGTACAAACCCTTCATACACTGGCTCCAAACAGGAGTTGTTCTAAATGACAGTAACACATCTTATCCATCTATTCATCCTACCAACCAGTAGAACGCCTCTGCTCACAGAAGAGTTCAGTGCCAACAGCTGTAGCTTGAGTTTTCCCAGGGTGGTTATTCCTAACAATACCACTGGACTTGGCCAGCTGGACATCAGGCCCAGCCAAACACCTCCGGTGTGGTTTGTGGTCTGGATTAGGTTGCAAGCTGATGTCATGGAGTATACTAAGAAGCTTTTAAATAATTAACAGCAGGTACTTTTCAACACTATGTATTTGCCCAGGATTTTAATGCCTGTTCCTCTGTAGCTTGGAATAATAGCTTAAATCTTTCTCACCTTTTCCCATATGAGCAGGAGTGGCTTTTAACTAGAGAAGATTGGTGATTGGGTAATGGTTTGGATACAATTTCAGAAAAATATGGGCACAAAAGAATTAGAGACATCAAAAGCAGGTATTCTGCCTAATGCCCTCAGCTACCATTAAGAAACATGAAAATCTAATTGTACTGAATGGAAACGTACATCTTCATCACTGATTATGACATGGAGGAAAATTACTATATGATTGGCATCATAATGGCCAGTGTTGAAATGTGATGACACGCCAATATGATGTACATCTCCATTAGGAATGATAAATCAAAGGTTATTCATTTGTACTTGATTTATGCCTGGGAAATGCTACCAAGGGAAATCTTGATTTAAATCTCTCAAGTAATAAAAAAAAAAAAAGCCGGGAGTGCCCTCTTCTGGCAATAGAGACAGATGACAACTGTAGGCCTGCAGTACTTTGCCCTGCTGGTTTTTATTTCTGAATATAATTTAAATTTTCGATCTTTCATTGTCCCTTTTACCACCACCATGGTCTGTGATATTTTCAGTTATATAATTCATAGTCCTTTCTTGTATTTTATCCTCTGTTTCAGAAGTGTACTGGATAACATTTAATCCTGTGAAATCTCCCTTCTCACAACCAGAGGCCTTAATCTTGCTGGTAATCTTATTCCAGGAATACAGCAGGAAACTGCACAGGGTCTGTGCAGTATATTACTGAGCATGGAGGAAAGGAGTCATATTTTTTCTGAGTTAGACGAGAGACACAATCTCATGGATATATTGAACAGGATCTAGACCACACAAGAAAAGAATTATTAATGGGACTGAATTTATTTGCTGAATTGCTGGTTTATCCTAGGCATCTATTCTGTAGTTGCCTGGATTTAATAATTGCAGAGAAAAGAGTGGAACAGGAGATGAAAGGGAGGAAATGCCTCGACTTCGTGCTTGCTACCATTCCCTGCACTTGTTGAGCTGGTGCACAGCATGCCATGCAGTCTGTCACTCACAGCTGTGTGGGAGCATCAGCTCTGATGTCTCTTACATGTAGGTAAAGCCTTTCAGCTGCTTATACCAGCCCACCTCCAATTCCTAAACCTCCTAGCTTTTAAGATGCATCTTTCTCACTCTTCATGCTGCTAAAATTCTTGCTTAAGTTCACACTATTAACAGCTGAGTTGCTACAACTTCCTTTTCTCTGGCCTTGACACATGTGGGCTTGCCTTTACCCTAATCATACTGCATGTGGCTGCTCTTGTTTCAAAGATCATTTCCCTGGCCTGTCTCTTTGAAAGTGTCACTTCTGTCTTGGCATTGCTGGGCTACCTCCCCCCTCCCCTATCTCACATCAACATAAGCTGCCTGTCTTCATTGCCAAGGTCCCCTGGGACCCTCCTATCATCTCTTATTGTCAGGAGGCAGGAACAGGGAACAGAGCAGCTGCAGTAACTGCCCTGCCTGAGCAGATTTCCAGCTCTGCCACACTTGGTCCTTACATTCCTTTTCGTAGGAGGATGAATACTATTGGTCAGGAGCAAAAAAGGGGGTGACTATTAAAGGCAGTTAGGAATGAAGACAACTCTGATGTTTAAGTGCTGATAAAACCTTAAAATGGTTTGTCACCTTTTGTTCAGAGTTACCATCCTGTGTTCATCTCCAAGCAAGCCCATTCTCGTTTTCTTCTCTGTGGTGTCTGTCATACTTGGAGGGTACCCTACATAAACACTCTCAGATTTATGTTGGTAGCTCTCTAGAATCCCCTTAAAGCTCTCCTTTGCCATGAGGTCTCCAAAATATTTGACAGCCCTTAGACTGCTAGTGAGGTAATACTGCTGTCACTGAGTATTCATTTCCTTTATTCTCCCTCTGTCTGTTTGTATCCATCTGTGGTCTCTTGTCCTCTGTTTAGTTTGTAACCACTTTGGGACAGGGCCATCATTTTGGTCGATGTTTACACAGTGCTCCAGACAATATTTTTTCTTGGGGTTCCTGTGTGGTCTAATAGTACAGAAAATAAATAATAACAGTAACAGCCTGTGGCAGGTGCTCTCTTCTTGCATAGTCCTCATTGATTTCAGGCTGTGGGCTGAGCAAATTGCCTGAGTGTGGCTTGGGTCTTGTGGGTAACTGAGCAAAGGGCAGAAACAGAAGTACAGTGCTGTGTATTCCAGTCTAAGTGTTGGCCAAAAGGCCTCTAGTCCAATTCTTTCCCTCTTTCCCCCTCTTTTTTTTTTTTTNTGTAGAGCAGATCTAGGGACAACCAGTTAGCTTCATGTCATTTTTTTTTTTCTAGAAAAGGGCAGGGGGGAAGAAGGCAAAAGTTTACAGGCTTTTGTTCCTTTTGAAAAATAAAACAGAAGGGCTATAAACAGCAAGAGGAAGAAAAAAACTCAGACATTTGAAGATCCTTAGACCTCGCATTTTGCTCTTTTTAGTTGGTATGAAACTACTTTAAAACCCTAATCCTCAGCTATTTTCTTAACCAGTAGTAAACTGTGTCTTTGCCCGAGTTTCCTAATCTTTAAATTGAGCATCTCTTGCTTTAACTAACATAGGAGCCATAACCCTATTTTTGTAAGTCTTCTGATGATTGACGGGGAGATGTCATGAATTGTTATTATTCTGTGGTAACTTGAGTTTGGTTTCATTAGAGAAATAGGTTTAAATACTATTTGATTCTACTGCCTGCTCCTGACCAGCCTCCAGAAATGCCCAGGGCTTGCTAGAGAGGGCAGGGAAAATGGCTGTATTGCAAAACATTCAAAAAGAATTCTCTATGGCTCTGAACTGCAAAGTTATCCATAGAGAGCTCTCTTTAGGCTGATACAACTCATAAAGTGAGCAATCTTTGCGATCAGATCTGAATCCAAAGGGCACAAAAGTGAGTTAAAGTACCTTCTCAATACCAGTACAACACAGAACACCAGCCTGTGTGGTTTACAATACCAGCCAAGAGCAGACAAAAATGAATTCTTTTTGTGTAATAAATCAGAGTTTGGTGTTAATTCTATATCAAAGTATTGAATAAAAAGGACAAGTATTGTGTGCGGTATAAAGGAACTGTATGAAACCTATAGAAAGAAGGCTGAAATTTTAGTCTGAGCTATGCTTACAGTGGTAGTAGAGCCCAGTGTTTAGTGTCTCTTAATCTGGAAGTTCCCCATGCATTTTCAGGGTACTGACTGAGAAACTGAAGATATTCTGTTGCAGACAAAAAGAGCCCCAAAAGAAGACCACAGGAACAACCACTGGTAAGCATGGGAGAAGCCAGGCTGTGTAATGGGACATGTAGCATGATGCAGTAGACAGCTGTAACACAAGGTGCTGGATTGTAAAGTCATGCTCATCCTCAGTGGGAATGCTTTGCTTATTGGCACTGATCCCTGCAGAGCCAGCAGTCCAAGGAAGGTGTCATACTGAGAAACAGAACCCAAATTATTAAAGACCTTAAAGCAATGCAGCTTCTGTTACCTACTCTGAACTAAGGCTTAGGAGGATCATTAGGTTTGTGTTGATTGCCAGAGTATGATCAAAAGTTACATGCCTGAAAGAACATAAATGCATGAGAAAAAGGAAATTAGAGAAAAAAAAAATTTCTGTGAGATCTTAAGTGAAAAATTTAGATACAGACTTGGATGAAGAACATTCATCTTCCTTTAAGTCAGTCTTTTAAATTCTTTTTCCTGTCCCATGCCCATCTTTCCTCAGCTTTAAGCTGATCCTGGTGTCTGCAAGCTGTCCATTTTTTGTCCTTATTACTGTCACTTACAGACAGACTTAGTCAGGACTTGACAATTAAACAGTAATATGGCATTTCTGTTGATGTCATGGGGACCATCCTACAGAGGCATTCAATTTGGGAAGCGTGAAATTATTTTTGTTATGGCCTGAATGATTTTTTGGGAGGTATTTTTTTGTGTTGGTTGGGATTTTTGGTTTGTTTTTCTTTTTTCTTAATATCTAGTAAAATATCTAGTAAAACTATTCTAGAAGTAGAAGGAAACACAATAGGTGAAAAGCAGGGCAGCTGATGAGACTGAACAGGCATGAGAACATAGTAGTTAGATGGTATTGCTATGGGCCAAAGTGAAAGCATTTATTTATTGTCTCAATCAAATGGCAACATAAGGTTCTTCTTTCCCCCCTTACATTATTAGTCTTATAACATGGAAAACATTTCCTTTCCCTGTGGAACTCCTCCAAGTCAATCCACTATGGTAAGGAAACACAACCTTTAATACTTTGTGATAAATAAAACATCAGGAATAAAGATATACAGCAACACATTATGACAGATATTACCAAAAAGCATGCACAGATCTGTTCAATAATGTCTCTTTGGAAAGTTCCTCTCCTGATGTTTCTAAGCACTTAGGAATTTAGTATCTGAGCACCTCACAATCACTAATGGAATTTAGTCTCCCTTCACTCCAAAGGCTGAAAAGTACATTGCCCTTTTACAGTTTAGGAAGTGAATAGTCAGGGACCTGCCTAAGGTCATATGTAATTCTTCTGCTGGAAGTGGGGCTTGAGTCAGGTTTTCTCTGTCATGGTCCAGTACCTTGAGCTATCTTTTCTCCCACTAACAGATCTGCATCACAGCATTTAGGAAAGGGCTGGGTGATGCATTATGCTCGTTGGCCTTTTTAAATATCCCAGGTCCTTCTAGATCTGACTTATCATCAGAAGGAGTTTGCTCTTAGCTTAGCCTTTGAAAGAAGCTGCTCTCTTGCATGGTATACATTTGCCCTTACCTTAGGGGTTGTACACAGCCCTACAACAATTTCTGTATTTGTAGCCCACCTCCCAAAGGAAATTGTCCTGGTATGGTTTGGGACTGAGGTTTGCAATGTGTTTAAAAAGCACTTTGCTGCATGTGGCTTGGTTGGGAAAATTCTACACAGGCAAAGTGATAAAAAACCAATCAAATGAAAGAAGTTCCCTCCGGCCAAGATCTAAAAAGGTGGATGGCGCCCAGTCGATTCTCCCCTTCTATTTAAGTTCTCTAACCCCTACCTATGGGAGCACTTAAGCACTTCAGCCTTAAATGCACGAGCAATCACGTTGCCTCGGGGTGGGGGGCTGGGGAGAATATTCATCTGCTTTCCTGGGTCAGGACCTTGACCTGAAGACTGTGGATGTTTGATTCCTTTGAAAACCAGGGCGTTTCTTTAGCACTTTAGATGGATTTGGGAGTCTAATTTTAGGCAGTTGTATTTTTAAAATCCAAGCTTAAATACACTCCCCATAGGAAACACAGCATCCCTGTTCTCGGGGCAGAATGCTCCCGCCAGGGATAGTTTTTTAAAACCACTGGCCAGCAAAGAAAGAAACAAACCCAACCAACCATTCTAGCAGCACCCTCCCCCTGCAAGCCTTTCCTGTCCCCAAGGTTAGTTTGAGATCCTGGGTACATTTTGAATGGCTGTTGATACAAAGTCGGGCTCTTTTCATTTTCATGTCACTTATTTAAAGAGGAGTCTTGAAGCTGTTGTTTACTGCAGCAGTGCTTAGGAGGGAAAAGAATAGCAAGTGTATTTTCAAATGCCCTTAGCAGCTTTCTTTTTATTTTGCTCTCCAAGCCCCTGCTATTCAAGTTCCCTTCTCCTCAGAGCACTAACAGCTAGATTGTTCTGTGCAACCAGCTCCCATTAGCAAAAGGAATCATGCACATCATTCCCATGAACTGCTTTAACAGCACAGTCTTATATGATGAAATGTGCCTCAAAGACAGAGGAAGCTAGATAAATATTAACCACACACTGTTCTCATTTAAACTTGCATTTAAAATAGCATTTGGATTTTTTAAATGTACACTTGTATTATTTGGTACCACTCATCTTTGTCTTCCCAGTTTAAGAAATTAGATATGCCAGAGCATAACAAATCTGCATTAGAAGCATGGGATTTGCTGGTTTATGTTGGAGAATAAAAAAGGGGGGTGGGGGCCGACATTTGGATTTGCTGTCATACCTCAATAATCTACAAACCCTAATTTCTCATCAGTGAGTTTATTTCCTTTGTTTGCATTAATTGAATTGAAATTTCTGTCAATTATTTAAACTCTGAGTAGTCACAACTCATTTATTGCTTTGTATAGATAATATGAGATGTGACTGTGATTAAATTGATATATGGACAGACAGATTGATTTCTTTAGATTGTGGAGATTCCCTGGAAATCCTTCTCCCTCCTGGAAAAGGTTCAGTTTGATATGAATTAAAATATGCCTGTGATTAACTGTCATTTGGGAAGCATACTAATTTCATTGGTTGTATCAATATGAAGCTCAAAAGTATAATGGGAAATGTATATACTCTCCTTGCATAGATTCCAACATGCTACACAGTATAAAAGAAACAAAAATATTATTTTGTTGGGTAGTGTGGGAGGAGAGAAAAACATATTTTTTCCTAATGTCAGACAATTAGTTTCTGATTTATATCTTAAAGCACACCAGTTGTTAAACCTTGCAGTTTCATCTTAGCTAGCACAGCTGTGGATGGCTTTACAGAAAACTCATAAAAATTTAAAACCATTTTCTAAGGCTGCTAGACTTCTTCTTTATTATCAGTGACAGTGAATCCTGTGTCTAGATGTGGATTTTGCATTTTTTTAAAGAAGACCCCTTCTTTTGCTTGAGTTTTGGGGTTGTTTTTTATTAAATCAGTGGACCTTTCATTCTTCGTGGTTAACAGCAGCGATTGACAGTCACATGGATGTTTTTCTGTAGCCATTAGTACCAGTGACTGGAAAAACAAACAAATAGTCCCAACTGCATAATAAAAAATAGAAATTGTGTATATTAAATACTTCAATCCACTTTCAAAATGACTGTACTACCCTGCTCGAGTGCATGGATATAACTTAAAACCAGTGACCTTAGAGGTGGAGTGCACCCCTCATAACTGAAATTCTCTGAGCTGTGGTTTCCATTTACTCACAATTTTGAACAATGCAAAACCATAAAAGCTCCTGTTCCTAGGATTGTTGCATATTACCACCATTCATCAAAACATTCTGGTAGTTATCTATTCTTCCCCACTTTGTATTATTTTCATATTTTTTTTATGTCTTGGAGATTGGGAGAATCTGTGCAATAACAAACCAATGGGTTTATGCATTGCAGTATGGACAAGAGAAAGATTTCAAGTGCCCTGCTTTCAGGAGGCTTATTTAAACCATAACAAAATAATTAAAAATTGCTTGACCATACCTTTTTAATTGGCTCCCTGATAGAAGGGTTAATAGGAACTCTAATACCTGTACAGAAAAAGACAGATAAAGAAAACAGTGTAATGTAAAATAATTCAGATTGTCTCTGTGTAAATGAGGCAATAAATGCCTGCAACATGAAGCTCAGTCTGACTTCACAGCAGGGCTTGGTGCTTAATTGAAAGTCCTAACTAGACCCATTTATCAAAGAAATCACTCAGAGGGAAATTTAACTATCACAATTAATCTATATTTTTTATAAAGTCCCAGCAAGGCACATTGAAAATTTCTTTGGAAAGAATTTTACAATGCTATTGCCAAAAAAAGAGTCAAGTGACAAACCTCTCATAGGTAAAAAAAAAAAAAAATGTGGGCAGGCACAGGGCACATTTTGTGAGGAGCAACTTGTATTGCCACTTAGACAAAGCTCAGAGAAATGAGCACTGTCACAGCAGGAGCTCAAATGGAAATATTTCTTCCTAAGTCACAAAATTGCTCTCTTTGCAAACTGGAGAGAACATCTGGCTTCTTAAGAGAGCTGCCCCACAACATGCCTGTGGACTTGGGGTCCTTGGCACAGTTTTGCTTGGCTCTTCAGGACCCCCAGCACCCTTCAGCCACCCCCGTGAGTCCCTGCTCACAGTTTGTCCCAGTGCACACCCAGGAAAGCCAGAGACACAGCATGGCCTCTCCTCAGTAACTAACACATGAAGCTTCTGTAGGGTGAGGAACCAATGGCACTTTGTTTCAATCACTTGTGTTGAGAGGAGATCTCTCCAGTGGAGTTGCCCATGCTTGCATCAATGTTGAGTGTCCTCCAGTGACAAAGTTTCATCCTGAAACCAGGGTATTTCCCCTGAGTAGCTGGTGATATGCAGCTCCCAGCTGGCATTGACTTAGCAGCTGTACAAGTCGGGAATAAAGGTGACTCTGAGCTCTGTTTTTGCACAGCTTCACCAAAATTTGGTGGTTCCCAAGAAGTTTTCCATTGGTTGCTTTTTAAAGACTCAGTAACATTTGACACTTTAGTTCAATTTTCTTTCTTATTTTGAAAAGCAGCCTCTTGTTTTATGCAGAATCCTACCTCCATTTCCAAGCCTCCAGTGTAAACCTGGTGTGCTGCAGAAGACTATTTCTGGAGCAGACAACAAGTGGAATTACATTTATGTGCATCACGTGGCACTTGACATGCCTGAATGAGGATGAGAAGAAAGCCCCAAGAAAGTATGCGAGTCTCTGTCATGACAAGATTCCCCTTCAGTCAATCAGTGAGCTGATGAATGGTAGTTTTTTAGGGCTTCTGGACAGTAGTGTGCAGCAGCTGACAGGCAGGAGTCTGCTTCTTCACGTTGAGACTGCAGAGCTCCAGCACCTGCATTGGAGGCAGGATGCAAGGAAATGGTGCACTCACGCTGGCTTCAGTGAAGGGCAGCAGCAGGCACTTCAAAGCCAAAAATGTGGACAGAGGTTTTCTCTCACTTGGTGTGTCTTGCACAGCCCCCACTTAGTCCCAGACTTAAAAGGGGCCCATAACTCACCCAAGGGTAGCATAATTTTCTCTTCCATTCTTCACAGTCAGAACATTATAAAGTATGACCCATGTTAACATTTTTGTGCATGACCTTCCTCCTTTGTCTTCTGTGGGAAAAGTTTCAGCTTGGTCTCTTGATGTCACTGAAGTAATTTACTGCCCCTTTTTTTTTTTTTTCTGTATTTCCTACATTATCCAGGTTATACTAATCACCAGAGGGAAGGGAAGCAACTCCAGAGCAGATTGAATTGACTTTTAATTGGACATCCTGTGAAATAAACATTGTGACTTGTTGGTAAGATTAAGATGTGAGTCACAAGTCTGGTGAGTTTTCAACTGTCAGGGAATGCAGTGGAGGAATGAGGCAAGAACAGCAAAGAGAGAGTGACTAGAAGCAATGCTCAGTAGAACAGCAGCTGCTGGACTTGCATAATTGTTTTCACTTGGCTTAGACTAAAGGTCCAGTGGACAAAATTGGAGAAAACAACTGACAGTTCTTTATTTAAGAATTATTATATTTTCAAACAGGTTTTCATTTATATTGATTTGCCTGCACTGAACCCATCTGTGAGTGCCCTCTGGCAGTAAACCACTGTCCAGCTCAGCTAAATTCTTGAATATTAAGGATGAATACTTAGAAGTGCTTCTGGAGAAGAAACCTTCAACAACATGTACTTCATGTACTCCCTTTTTATGTTTGACACTATGCAATATCGCTGGTGAATAAATTCACTGGAAGAAACAATTTGAAAATTATATTGTAGCATATTTGTTAAAATATGAATTCCAAATCATAGACTTACTGAATGGGTCAGGTTAGAATGGACCACAGCAGCTCATCTGGTCCAACCTCCCTGCTCAAGCAGGGTCATCCTACAGCACACGGCACAGGATTGCATCCAGATGGTCCCTGAGTATCTCCAGTGAGGGAGACTCCACAGCTGCTCTGGGCAATGTGTTCCAGTGCTCGGCCACCTGCACAGTAAAGTTCTTCCTCATGTTCAGGTGAAACTTCCTGTGCCTCAGTTTCTGCCCATTGCCTCGTGTCCCAGTGCTTGGCACCACTGAGCAGAGCCTGGCTCTGTCCTCTTCACGCCCTCCCTTCAGATGCTGATAAACATCGAGGTGCCCTCTCTGTTGTCTCCTCTCGAGGCTGAACAGGCCCAGCTCCCTCAGCCTTTCCTCGTAAGAGATGCTCCAGTCCCCTCATCACCCCTGTGGCCTCTGCTGGACCTGCCCCAGGAGCTCCATGTCTCTCCTGTGCTGAGGAGCCCAGAACTGGACACAGCACCCCAGATGTGCCTCACCAGGGCTGAGCAGAGGGGCAGGATCACCTCCCTCAGCCTGCTGGCCGTGCTCTTCCTACTGCACCCCAGGATCCCATCGGCCTTCTTGGCCACAAGGACACACTGCTGGCTCATGCACAGCTTGTTGTCCACCAGGACCCACAGGTCCTTCTCCACAGAGCTGCTTCCAACAGATCAGCCCCCAGCCTGTGCTGGTGCCCGGGGTTATTCTCCTCCAAGTACAGGACCCTGCATTTGCCTTTGTTGAATTTCAGATGCTTCTTCTTTGCCCATCTCTCCAACCTGTCAAGGTCCTTCTGAAGGGCTGCACAGAGCCCTCTGAAATGTATAATCACAACATTTCAAATGAGCCTTGCTTGATTTACCTGCACAGACCTGATGCCACACATGGGGCCAGAGCTCCTCATTCAGATACTTATCAAATGTCATGTCAAGCTGAGACTTCGAATCATAGAATCATTGAATGGCTTGGGTTGGTGGTCATCTTTAAAGGTCACCTAGTCCAACTCTCCTGCAATGTTCAGGGTTGCTCAGAGCCTGGTCCAACCTGACCTTAAGAATTTCCAGAAAAGGGGCATCCAACACCTCTCTGAGCAACCTGTTCCAGTGTTTTACCACCCTCATTGTAAAACACTTCTTACTTATAGCTAGTATAAATCTACCCTCTTGTAGTTTAAAACCATTACCCCTTTTCCTATCACGACAGTCCCTGAAAAGTTTATCCCCATCCTTTTATAGGGCCCCTTTAAGTACTGAAAGGCCACAGCAAGGTCTCCCCAGAGCCTTCTCTTCTCCAGGCTGAACAACCCCAACTCTCTCAGCCTTTCCTCGAATGAGAGGTGCTCCACCATTCTGATAACTTTTGTGTCCCTCTGCTGAACTCAATCCAACAGGTCCATGTCTTTACTCCAGACCTGGACACAGTACTCCAGGTGGGATCTCACCAGAGCAGAGGGGCAGAATCCTCTCCCTTACCCTGCTGGCCCCACTGCTTTGGATGCAGCCCAGTATATGTTTGGTTTTCTGGGCTGTGAATGTACATTGCTGGGTTATGTTCAGCTTTTCATCCAACAGCACCCGCAAGTCCTTCTGGGCAGGGCTGCTCTCGATCTGTTCATTCCCCAGTCTGTGTTGAAACCAGGAGTTCCCATGATCCAGGTGCAGCACCTTGCACTTGATCTTGATAAATCACATGAGATTCCCATGTGTCCACTTCTCAAACTTGTCCACATCCATATGGGTGGCATCTTGTCCTTCAGGTATGTCAACCACAGCACTCAGCGTGGTCATCTGCAAATTTGCTGTGGGTGCACTCTATCCTGCTGTCTGTGTTGCTGATGAAGCTACTGAACAGTACTGGTCCCAGTACGGATCCCTGACGGACACCACTTTTCACCAGTCTCCACTGGAACACTGAGTTGGCTACTACTTCACAAGCGACAAGCTAAGTTCAGCTCCTTTCTCCTGGTCTCTTTTCTCCTTTGCCTCCATGCTGAGGTGAGGGAGAGGCTGGCTGTGGTGGAAGATTTGGCGATGGAGGCAGCTGTGTGGCAGAAATTGGCCAGACACCAGGTCAGCAGTTGCGCGTTGCACCTGCGGAGAGGCTGATGGCAGCCTTTGCTGGCTGCTGCCTCCCAGCAGCGGCTGCACAGCAGCCACCTGGCTGTGAAAAGCTCCCAGCCTTTGGCTGTTCCCAGAGCTCTCTGATCCTTTGGACATTTATTGTAGCTTGGAAATTGAAAAGGTTGTTGGTTTGTTATTTGCCACCAGGTGGCCTAACCATTCCACCGTTCATGAGGAACGAGGCTCCATTAGAGAGCAGCAGCTGGAACTTTTTAAGCTTTACATATTTTTCTTCCCAAGCCTCCACCTCCCCTCCTTCCTCCTCATTCAGTTGATTAAAAGCGATCGGGGCTGCTCTGATTTATCAACTCAATCCTTTACTCTAAGCTATTGAGAAAGCTGGTGCTTCCAGCCGTCCAGCCCCAGCTTCAGAGATCAAGCTCAGCCGTCCCTGTTTACCTCTTAGCCCAAATGAACTCTTGCCATAACAACGCAGGTACCTTGGACTTTTCCTCGTGTGGCAGTAAATGGAGATTGATTCCTTTGTTTGTTGCCTCTGGTATGGCTCGTGGTAGCTGGTTTTGTGACCACCCAGGAGTTCTGCACTGGCCACATAAGCTGGATTTATTTTTTCATAAGCTGCCTGGTGTCCCTGGAGCATTGCAGCGTGGATTCAGTGGGCCAGAGGACCTGACTCAGCAAATGGGGTTTGATTTTTAAACCCACAGACTGCAGTCCCCCTGCTCAATAGTTTTGGGATATCCTTGTGGGAACTGGCTCAGCTAAGGACTCCGTGGGTTTCAATGGCATTACAGCTCATGCATTAAAAGTTGGGACTGACTACCCAGCTTGGACTTAAAGAAGCCACACTTACTGATCTGAAAATGGGATGGAAGATACTCTGGGATGTTATCTCAGGCTTTTTTTTTTTTTTTTTTTTTTTTTTTTTTTTTTTTTTTTAATGAGAAGGGTGGGCAAGGCTCTAGCTGTCACAGCAATACAAACTAAGAAAAAACACACTGAGCCACTGGTATTACATTGACATGCAGGTACTGGGAATGACTTCTTAGGAGAAGAAAGCACAATTTCAGAAGATGGGTTTTCTCATGTATTGCAACACTGCTTAGAAAATTGTATTTTCTACCATTTGCATAATGCCTGAAATTTTTCAGAAGGTACTTTCGAAACAAATCTTAGTAACTAAAGTAATTAACTTTTTTGGTTAAAACACCCATAATTCATCTTTTTACCCATCTTTGTAATTATGCATTTCAGTTTTGGTGTGAGCAAGGACAAGATGCAGTGATGTCTGGCAGGACCATCATGTTAGAGCCCAGCAAGAGAAGCATCTCCACAAGATCAGTTCAACTTAGCTCTGGAACTGGTATCTGACAATTCCAAATCAAAGGTATTCAGTTTCTAAATGCCCCCTATCATAACACAATTGAAGCAAGTCACAACTGCATTGGGCAGACTTTCCTAAACGATGTGGTGATTGAACTTTTAAAAATACCAGTCATTTGGAGAAAATATCAAGAGTCCTTACATTTGGTAACTGGATTAGTTATAAATAATAAATACCTGGAAGTTTGTAGATACTTACATCACAAAAATGTCATGAAGTAGAACTGAGTATTTCAGCTACTTTAACCTAGCCTTGGGCTTAGGAGAGTCCAATTCTGATCATTTGCAGGATAAGCAATCTAGTTCAGGGTAAGGAGACTTTAGCCAAGGTGTTATTCTGGATTTACACCACTGCAGATAGAATCAGATGCTATCTCCTAGTCTATGCATCCTCTGAGAATAGAATTAATTTTGAATTCTTGTATCATCTGCTTGCTTGTGCACTTATTTGCTAACTGTCTGACTGAGTGAGATATTCTGGGTCAGTATGATTTAGGCATCCTTTATTACACAGTTTCCAATTCAGTACATTTTTTAATCAAGACTAAATTGAAGTCAGGTTCCAGGTACATATAAATATAATATATATTTAGTGAATACATTGCAAATTCCCTAGTCTAATTTTGAATGTAACTATAATAGAATAATAAATATGAAGGTTCCTTTATTTTATAGAGGAGTGTTAAAATATTGCCACATCTTAAAGGCAAGTTAAAACCTATTTTCATATTTTTAAAATCACATTAGCTAAAAGCTTGTTAAGGAATAAATAGTCCAGAGGATAATTGAGACTTAGCTGGCTTAAGCATTAATGAATCAAAATCAGATGCCAGATCATTAATTAATTCTACAAATTATAATGTTGCCGTTACTGGCAAATACTGTGAGAACTAATACCAAGGAGAAAATTAAACTGCATAGTTTCCCTTCTTACTACATATCTTTTGCCAAAAATAAAACTGCAGTAGGTTTTTTTTGGTTATTACATATATTGTCTGGGTGGTTTTTTTGAATTATTCTTATTTTTTTTAAACATTTCAAGTTCTTTAGCATGCTATTAATAGAATCTGCCTATCATAGACTATAAGGATATTTCCATCAGTGCTGTAACCCACAGAAACTAAAATGTAGCAAAAGTGACAGAAAAGTCAATTCAACACTTCTGAAGCTTCACAAAACTTCACTCCCCTTCAAATCAGCCTCTTTGGTAAAAGACAGTAATAGATGGGTCTTGCAATGTGGCCTGAAGTGCCACTATCCCGAGCTCTGTCAGACCAATGCAGAAAATGAATTAGATGAGAAGTGAGAGAGGCAAAAGAGAAGGTCAGCTGGACATTTCTAGCTACCACTTCTCATCCCACAAGAGGAAACTTCAATACATTTAAGTGGTAGTGGACTTTAAACACCCTTCTGCAGAGTGCAGAACCAAGCTGGGGAATGGGTTGTGATGGGATACCACTGAACCTTATGAAGAATAAAACACTCAGCAGTGATGAGGTGATATAATGTGAGATAATGTAATGTCATGATAGAACATCAGCCTAGTCAGAATAAAACTTTAGGGCCAAAATGACAGAGCACCATTATCTTAAAACTCACAGTATTGGAACTCTGTATCTTTCCTCTTTTCCCATCATGTGACAGACACCAAGATTATCTAGGATCTAGAACATGAAGGTGGTCTAAAACATACTCAAAGTGCTTTAATTAAGCCTGTAGACCAATCAAAAGCAAATGTTCTGCAGTACTAGTGAAATAGTTTGCTCACATAAGCATCACTAAGTAAGTGGGTAGGTGCAGTCTCCTCTGAGATTGAATTGTCCTGAAGGATCCAGCATAGACTGTCAAGTCTGATGCCCATAAGAGAAACCCATGCCTGTAAGAAAATGCTATGGAAAAATGTCCCTTTTTTTTTCTCCATATCAACTGCCATTTTCATTCAATTTTCTCCCTCTTTTTAATTGAAAAGAAGAAGTCTGGGTGGATTATTTCTAGGGAAAACAGTAAAATAACCTGAAATAAAAATATTCTCACAGTTTCCCAAAATGAATCACAGCTCAGTTTCCAGTAGGAATCTGAGTCTCATGAATCTTGTTACCAAGAGCTACATTTCAGCTGCAGAATAATAAGCTGGCACCTTTTTCAGCCCTCCATGTCTGTCCACCACTAATGACAGCCAAATCTTTGCCAATTCAAATCTATCATCTAGATCAGAAGGTGCTAGCACCATGCTGACTGTTTTTTCTGATGGCTTCATATCTATGCTGAATAGATAAATTCTTGGTAATGTTTTACTCTTTGGATCCTTTGAACTACCTAAAGATGTTAACCTTTGCCATGCAATAAAAATTAAACTGTCAGTAGGCAACACTTTGGATAATAATGTGTTCTAATATAACTACATTATCTGTCCCTCTACTGAATTCATGGCCCTTTTACATGTTTGGAGTCAACAGATAGTACTAAAGCTGATTTGTCGCGACTTTTGGCCTTCTTCTGGCAAAATTACAGTATCTAATAATAGACCAGTAATTACAATTTCCCCCCAAAGTTTCTGTCTTGAGCACAAGTCCAGAAGAAGCTGAGAGCAGCCAACAGTGGATGCCTGTGAAGCACACATGAGAATAGGACAGGCATGTAGAGATGCTCCCTCTGAGAACATTTCCAGATTGCAGCTACTTGTGGCTCACCAAATTCCTGAGACATTTCATAGTACTTGAAGAATTCTTCTTGAGTTAATTTGTCCAGTTTTTCTTTTTGTTAAGATGTGCAGCCAATATGGGTCACTCTTCTGGTTTTAGTCTCTCCAGCTACCCTTCTAGACTGGTGGAAAGATGATGGGGTTTTTTTGTAATTAGTAATGACTCAGAGGTGGAAAGGACTCTTTTTACATGGTTGGATGGCCAAGTTCATGGTGCAATAGCTGCTATAATTCTGCTGGGATTTCATATTATCATTAATGATTTGCTAGGGCACTTGAAGCCTGCAATGCTATCCCTTAAAAGGATTTAAAATCTAAACACATTAAAAAGGCTCTGCATTTGTGCTGCGTGGCTTATGTTCCTATTTCCTGACACTGCAGCCCTAATTCTTTCGACACTCTGAAATCCGTCACTGTTAGAAATTATTAATGCCACCATCAACAAGGAAACTACAAACCCAGGAACTTTTACAACTGTGGTGTGAAAACACAGTATTCAGCTGCTGTAGAAACATCTTTGGCATGCAACTGTCTTTTTCTTTAGCTTGTTTTCATATTTTTCCACTCATAAAAGTTAATTAATTACAGTAATTAATAATTAGACCAAATTCATGCAGGCTAGCAGCAACTTTGTTCCAGATGGACTCTGCCATGTAATGAGGGGCAGTTGACAGTGACTTTTTTCTTTTCCAAAGGGTGTCTGGTGGAAGATCACAGTTAGGGGAGTTTGGGGAGAAGGAAACAAAATCATTGTTCATCCATACTCTGAGATGTCTTGTGACAAATAACTTACTATAACTGGTAAGTGACACCAAAATAGATGCATTTTTTTTAATCCATTTGTTACTGTCTTCCAGGCTTTCAGCCAATTTATTGAGATCATTTGTACAGAATTGATTTTTGTATATGCTTTTATCGGATAGGCAAGCACTCACTGATGCTTAATACACAATGGTCCTATCACACAGTGCTGTATAATCAACAGCCACCCAAAGACTGGATGGCCTGGAAAAGCATTAGATGGAGCCTGATTTTTCCAAAAAAATAGTTATGCCAATATAATGTCCCAAACAGAATCACTGATTTCTCTGAGCATGTCCCTTTTTCATCTTGGATTGTGTCACCTTGGGTGCTTTTATCACTAAATGAAAGCAACTGTATGCCAATTAAATTAAGTTCCTATAATTAAGATAACTGTAGTGATGCAAAAGGGAAAACTTTCTATGCAGCCACATTGTCACCAGGCCCTGAGGCTGCATCTCCTGTCTTTGATGCAGAGGCTGTGATCTACGATGCTGGTGAATTTGCCACAGCTCTGGCACTTTAGATACTTCTGGTTTTAAACCCAGTGTTCCAGATCCACTTCCCACTGTGTCATTTTGCAATGATGAGTTCATTGGCATACACCTTCAAGGAGCTAGTGTGCACTTTTCGTGCTATACTGCCACTTACACCGAGTGATGTCAAAGGAAAAGAAAGGTGCCCCAATGTACTCAATGAGCTTTTTAGATTAACAGTGTGGGGAATAATATAGATTGTAGCAGAAGCAAGGTGGTTTGTTGGGTCTTTTTATTGTTTGTTTGTGTATGAGGCTATCCTAGAAGATGGCTCACAATAAGAAAAATTCTGCCCTTAGGAAAGTTAATGGGGAACAATTCAGCAGTTGCAACAGGGACAGGATTTTTCTGACTGTGTATTATTCCATTTCCATCCTTCCCCCTGTGCCTCCTCTCCAGCACGCACACGGTAGACAAAGAACAGCGCCTCTCCTATTTCAGCTGTCATTTCAAAGGAAGAAGACTGACTTAATTCCCTATCACCAGGTCACTTAATTGCTTGGCGGTCATAAAGGATAACAATTTTTATTGTTCAATTTAATTAGACAGCTTCTAGAATAAAATCATTTGAATTTTCTCATAACACAGTCTATCTCTTGGAAAAAGGATAAAAGCTTATTTCAATGGGAAATCATGGCTTGAGTCACATCTGGAAAAAAACCCTAGCACCTCAAGTCACTGAAATAAAACTGCTTTGTGTAGACAAATGCAAAACCTATTCTGATTTCTATCAGAACTGAGGGTGATATTAAGTGTTTTTTAGCTATGTTGGTTTTTGGAAAAGCGGTTAAGCTACTATCTAGAGAGTGTAAAGTGGGCCCAGGAAAACAGAAAAACAGATTATGTCACCTGACTGTGGCTAAGGATGAAAGCTGTATTTAGGATCTAACATTTCTTTAGGGTGCTGCAGAACCTTACCACTTCAACAGACACTGTAGCCACCACACAGCAAAAATTTAAGTTCTGCCATTTAAAAAATCTTTTCCAGGGATCAGAATACCTGCCCAGTTTACAGAAAAGGAGCTGATTGAGGGCTTGCCTGTACTGGTGCAGAAGGATGCCATCCTCAGCAGAGTTTACTTTTTTTCTTAAGAGCACACTAAAATCTCCTGAAGTTCACCAGGAATTTTGTAGCACCTCTCTGGCAGAAAATCTGCTGGTCATCTGACTTTTCCTGTGGGTATGTGTGTGATGACTACAAGAGGCAAAGAAGTAGAGGGGAGAGACACTGAAAGGGGATCCTTTTTTACTTCAGTAAATTTATAAAATCAGTAATTGCTGGGGGAAGCTCAAAGCCACATGCCCAGTCAGGAGATTCTACACTTTGCCAAAGTAGTTTTTTTCTCAAAAGTTCTTCTACAGCAATCAAAATGTATTAATTTTTTCACAGGTTGTGGAGCTGAAGGGGTGAAGTTTTCTACCTTGTTTAAAGCCGGCAGTTTGCCTAATGTATCCACTGAAGCAGTACCAGAGTAACACATTTTAATTTTATTTTTTAAAATACCCTGCTAAACCAGCAAAAACAATCTAATCCAACTCAAGCACAGATCACATTTGTTCTGGTAAAAAACATCTTCCAGAGGTTAGTGCATGTTGTTTGGAAAGAAATTTAAGTTGTCCAGAGAAGAGCCCCTGGAACAAGAGCACAAACTTCTTTCCAGGTGCTATGTTCTGTTTCAAATAACGTAACTATAGGCCAGTTTCCCAAGATACTAAACTGAAAAAGCCTGGTCAGCTAGGACATGGAGCCTTCCTCTTTCCTCTTCCTTCCCTTTCTTGCCTTCCTGATTCCTTTCGGGAGCACACATAGATGTGCCTCCTTTGCAGCCAGGCATTGCTGGTGCCATAACTGGAGTTAGCAAAACACACTGGCACCAACTCCATCTTTCTCCTCTTTTCCCCTCAGAGTTGTTACCTTCCAAATTGCTTGCACACCCTATTACTTGATAAAGGACTCAGGATGTTGCTGCACTTGAAAATGACCTGGTTTACTCTGACCCTGTATAGAAACTGCTAGTATATGTCTAGATCTTCTGTGAGTTCGTGCAGCTCAGAATAGACCCACTAAAGCTAGTGGAGGTGCTCCAATTCACCCAAACTCTAGGTCTGATCCATCTTTTCTCATTTGGTCCTTTAAGTAGTCCCTTTTTCCTGTTCCAACTTCTCATCTACATTTATCAGTCTAGTATTTTGAAATTTTATGCAGTCTGGTTTCATTTACTGTTAAAAATGCATCCCCAGTATCAGGCACATCATTTTCTAAGCCTCCATCATGCCAAGAGACTTAGTAAAACATCAGTTTTTCACTTCAGTTCCCAATCCATATGTTTTCAAGTAGCACTGGGGAAACATTTTTTAAAGGACAGACTCCAGAGATGTCGTCTAATATCATCAGCAATGATAATCAAAAGCTGCTTCTGCAGAAGCCTGTGGGATTATCAGTCTCTCAAAAGGAAATTCAGCAGCTTTTCTTGCAGTAACATTTTTTTCTCCACCCTTGCACCTCAGGCTATCCTTCACCTCAAGGTGGTGACACCCTGGACAACTCCATTTCCATATGCACTTCTTATTCAAGTGTCAGGAGGGACCCTTAATCCATGGTAAAAAACCCTCCTGGATTTCTACGGGAAACGCAGCTCAAATGCTAATAACAGTTTATCATAGTTCCTAGGTGATACAATTATGCCTCATTTACAGTTGCAAAACACCTCCGAGGAAGTTGGGCTTTTTTTCTTCTCTAATTTAGGCATAATTTCAGATAGTCATGACATCAGTGTTAGGACTAAGACTTCACCACAAAGGAACACACTGCTAATTTCAAGCTTTCTTGGCTAATTCCATTCAGACCCAGAGGTGATACAGCCTGTTTCTGTCTTGTGATTGGCAGTGCACTGGATGTTTATGAATATCCAGATAATGATCACCATTTCTGCAAACCTTCCTGCTAGTGACCTCTTTGACAAGGAGAATAACACAGAGCACAAAGGGGCAGTGAGCGCCCTGTTAGAAAGTTCAGCCAAATACTCTCCAGAATTGATTTATCTTCAGCAATCTTATTATTTTGCACTCTGCCATTTCTCACTATTTCTATTCTCCTCCCTCCAAGTGTTCTATTTCCTTTTCTTTTTCCTCTTCTCGAGTTCCTCAGATGATGCCTTCAGGACTTGCAGTGCCCCTGTCCCTCCCCACAGGATGGAAGCATTTTGGGACCAGCTGGACCACGCCTGACTTTGGAGCCCCACACACACTTGGAAGAGGATTATGGTTCCTTTCCCACAAATCTAGAGACGATCATCACCTGCCTTGGCTTGTGACTACCTCTTCACAGGTAATCCCTGAGAGCAGTTTACTGACAATGCAAACGTTCAACTCCATTGAATTTCTGTAGGGGGAGAGAAAATAAGCCCTTGCTTGGCCAGGAGGGCAGCAATATGGTGAAAAGCAACAGCAGCCATCCTCTGCAACACCTGCCAGCCAGCCTTGCTCTCCTCAAGCATTCAGAAAAGGGCTTTGCAGTTGTCCCCAGTCCCTGCAAAGAATGTGGGGGATGCAGAGGGCCAGGGTGCAGGGTGCAGCAGTGGGGGAGTCAGGCAGAAGGGATCTGACCACAGTCCAAGCTGTGACAGGAGAAATTGAAATGTAAATTCTGCACCCTGGCAATAAATTTCACAGCAGCCTAATTTTTGTAGGAATGATGCCTTGGGCAGAGCCAGTGTGGGCCAGAAAGGAACGGGCTTACAATTTTCTAGAACTCCCTAATCCGCTTTATCAGTCACTTCTCCCTAAACTGCTGCTGCTCCCTGAGAGATTTAAAGCTGTAGTGGCTTCTTCAAGGCCTCTTCCTGATTATTATGTTTATTCTCATCCAGTCAAGACAGAGAAACATTAGCATGTGGTTTACACTGCGGGACCAATCACAGATACCAGCACTCAGTATTTGAAATTCAAGCAGTAGCTGCTTGCAACAAACTGGTCAGGATCAATCTGGAGATAAAAAGGAAGGTTCTGCCTTTTTAGGAGGTGATAGAGATCCACTGTCGGGGTCTATCAGTCTTACCAGAACATGCAATGGCACTCACAAAGTATTAATACCTGTGCTTGTGCTAGGTTTAATTCCTTTCTTTTGTTTAAGGGTTTTTTTTTTCCCCCTTGAAACCATCTGCTTTTCCTCTCATGTTTCAAGTCTTTATATCTATCTGTCAAGCAGGCAGTGGATTCAGGACAGGTTTTCATGCCAAGGCATTCCTTTACCTAATGAAAACAAGTGAATAAAACATAAGAGAAGTAACTTTAAATTAAAAATAGAGAGAAAAAAAAACCTGAAGAAAACCAATATCTGAAGGAAAACATTTTTTTGTAGGAAAATGCCTATTGAATAGATGAATTTCTATTTATTTCTTGTAATTCAAGTAGGCACCTATAATTACACCCTATTTAAATGACAATAAGGACCATGTCTGGCAGAAGAGAAATATATGCATATGTGAAGAGTCAAGACAATGCAGATAAACTTCTGATGACATGACATATTCATGCAGAGTAGTTACTTTTCGAAACTAAAATTTCTTCCCAAAGGCCCCCAGTTTGTATTATTAATGACATTTTTCTTAGCCTGCATTACCATTTCCATTGGAGGGGAAAAAAAGACAAAAAACTTTTCTCAAGTTTTGAAAGGAAAAGCAGTCTCTGAGCCACAAACATCAAATGCTTTTGCACAAGCCTTTGAATGGATTTCATCCACATGGTTTTATAAATGAGTAGAGTGAGCATCCACTCCTGGCCTGAGACCCTGTGCTGAGGGACTCAGAGATGAGGAATAGCCAAACCTGGAGGGGAAAAAAAAGCATGGAAAAATCACTTCCCAATACTGCACTACAGCAACATCCCCACACAACAGGGCCCCTGCCAGCCTCCAGAACACCAGTCCAATTTCATAGTAGCTTTGGTGAAGTGAGTACATTTGGGTTCTGATTTAAGTCATGGGTTACACTGACGGCTCGGAGCTAATTTAAGTCTACACCAAAGTGTTGCGAGGAGCGGGGCCATTAGAGTAGTATCAATCTGTTCCTTTAGGTTTCTGCTGGCTGCATGGAGCCTTGGATGCCATATCCTAAATGCCTGCCACCAGCTAGCTGTCCTTCTTCTCTGTTTAATGTGAATATCCTGTAATTGGAGTGTCAAGCTTCTCGCTGCCACCACTGAGGAGGAGGATACGGAGGAGGAACCAGCAGAAATCCGTCTTTGCCATAATGAATGCATGCAGTTCAGACCAGATTGGGCTGTTCAGATGTTTTATTCCTCCTTTTCATCTCCTTTGTGGAGGCTCAAGCAGTACCAGAACACAGAGCACTCCTTTTAGGGCTTCAAACCCATCAAAGATCTGCCGGGTCCACTGTGCGGGAGACAGACAGGGAAGCTTTTTTTGAATGCATCTTTCTAATCTCTGTGCTGCTGGTGATTTTTGCATATCTTGTTGGCTGTTGGTGTGGGGGCACGTGGCAGAGGCTCCCCCCTGGAAGTGGGGGCTGGGGAGCCAGTCCAGGCTGCTCTGCTGCGTTGGTGGGGCAAGCACCTGCCTCGGAAGGGGTGACAAATAACTGGTTTTACTGCGGTCTCTGGTGCCTAAGTGTACAAGGTGGCACAAAGGTAGATGCAGTGCCCATACTGAGGCACAGAAAGCACAAGCAGGTGTTTGCTGTGATGCTGTTAACTCATTTACACAGCTGTTTTTAGGGGCCTGGCCAGTAGCTCTCACTGGCTGTACTCCATATGGCCTCTAGCATATTCCGTCTGTTTCACGGATGTAGGGAAGATCTATGGCACCCAAAGTCCCTGGGCTTTTTTGCCCTCAAGCTGCTGCTAGCAACAGTTTGGGTCCTTAAAGGAGCAACAAGAGGGGTCCACAGTGCAGAATAAGCCCTTGTTGCAGCTGTGTGTGTTAGCTGGAGAGGAGTGCAAGGTCTGTCAGCTCAGAGCGCTGAAGGAACACATCCATCCCACTGCTGCTACCCTGCGACTGCCTTGGAGAGGCACTGATCTGATACTGCCCTGGCCTGTCTTGGTGTCATTGTGTGTGCCCACCTGCTCTGTTTGTTTTGTCTGTTGGTTGTCCAGATGGATGGAAATCAGTGCTTATGTTGTCACCTTACTCCATTCACCTCAGTCTGGAAAGACACCTGTAGCTACAGCTGTGCCTTTGCAAGCCATCAGCACCATGATGGACACCACCTACTCACTGACGAGCAACAGGAGATTTTAATGTTGTTCTGGTGTCTTACTTAAAGACCTGAAAGTGAATAAACCACACATGTGTCCTGCTGCTAAAGCTATCAGTCAGTTGTGTAAAGATTGGACACTTGCAGAGATGTGGAGAAATCTGCATCTGTTTTCTGGGATCCCACTTTCTTTTTCTTAAATGCAAGATTTATAATTTTTTTCCTGGTAGTATCTAGTACTGCTGAAGTCAAAATTAATTATTGGAATGACCATCAAGTCATGTTGACTGTTTTCCTGTCGTTTTTCTAATCAGGCCTTTAAAAATTAGTGAATATCCTCTCACCACTGATTATATGGAATTTGCTACAGCTATTTAAACAAATCAGACTTCTACAAATAAAAAGCAAACTCAAGAACAGACCATCGTTAACTTGGAGAGACATTCCAGACCTAGCTGAAAAAATACAGGAGTCATTTGTAGTCAGAAATATGAGTTAAGATTAGAACATTTGATTTTTTTTTAAATACATAACTAAATAAGCTTTCCCGCAGGCTTGAACAAATCATCACTAAATCCACATTTCAATAGAGAAGAGGAAAACTGGACTGGGTGACTCTTATGCAGGCTGGGATATTTTACATCTCCTGTTCATCTATTCACTCTTTCACAGTGTTGCCCAGAAATCTTAGAATTCATGCATTGGGGTCCAAAAATAGCTTAGGAAAGAGTAGTAGATAAAAAAAAGAAAGTACTTCCCTGGAAAGCAAGATTTAAAAAATATATTCCATAAAAATTATTCTTTGTAAATGCTACAGAACATATTAAGTTAGTGGTGTCTAGCTCAAAAAATAAACCATTGAAAGAGTACTTTTATCTGCCATTCAGAGCAGGACTAGATGTCTTTTTGCATTTTGCCAGTATGTGTAAATTATTTTGTGTATTGCTTAATTGTTGAAGGTTTGTACAAAATTTTGCAGTTCAAGATTCTATCCTATAAGAAATTTTTTAAGTAAAGACCTAAGTGAAGATGTTTTTCTGATTTCTGCAGGATTCTGAACTGAATTAGGTATCACTGGCATTCCTGACCACAGCAAGCCTCAGCAAATAGCCATCAATAGCCTTGGCCTTGTACAGCTGACCCTGTTTGAACTGCGATTACTTCTCCAGAATTCACCCAGATTGTATTGGCAACCAGCATGAAGTATGAGCCCAGTCTGTCCTAAAGACTAATAACTGAGCCATGAAGATTGGCTTCACGTGCCACGTTAATCAAGTCTCTCTTGAAGTTAGAACGAGCAGTAATTTCCACAGGGAGTCAGAAAATTAACACAGCCCTGAAATGCACACCAAATTGCCTCTGCACTTAGTTGCCTGCCTACATGCTAGTTACAACATGGTAACAGCACCACAAGTTTTATTTTGACTTGACTTCTTCATCTGTGGGGAATAATGATGCTACATAGGTGGTGAAAGGCACCTTAGTCCTTTGATGAAATGACAGACTGGAAAGCACTCTGGTGCTTGACCTCTGCTTCAAACCATGCTGTGTCTCCACACATCCTGCATCATGAGCATCCAAACTCTGCCCTTGCCACCAGAGGAGTGTTCATGGGATTAAATCTCAGTGCCAGTGGGCAGGGTTTGCACCAATAGCCTTCTCCCGAGATGGGAAAAGCCGCAATAAATAAGTCAGGGAACCTGCATAATAGCATCGAGAAATTATTTCTGTATTTATTAGCAGTGTTCCTTTTACTGAAGTCCAACCACTGTTTAGCCCTCCCTTACCACCTCTGTCTCTTTTTGCTCCTTTCTCACCCCTCTGAATTTGATTGTTCAGATGCCTACAGATGACCACAGAGGAAATGGAGAGTGCATGCAGGATCTGCTGGGTGAATGGTGAACCCCAGGCTGTTTATTCAGACATAGTTCAGGCTGTTTTCAGAAGCCAAGAGAATACTGATTTCTGATTGTGCTTACCTCGTAAAGGGGAGCACACAAATCTCTGTGGTAACTTTCCATTTCAATGGCTACTGAAAGAAATCTGTTTTGGGAATTGCCTTTCCTCATTCGTGCAAAAATCCTTTTGTGCCATTAAGATGCTTTGCAAAGAAAAACAAGATCTAGGGGCTTGTCAAGGCACCATTTTCACTACCCAGTACAGTTAGTCTCATTAAAATGGACCTCGTCTCCTCAGTGCTCCGGCACATCCTGTCAGTTTATCACAGATCATCTGACATCTCCAAAATGGAAAGCATGACGTAAAGCTGGAAAAGGAGCTCAAGACTGAAAAAAGTCAAAATGAAAATTGCAAAGACTTTGGAATAATGGGTAGCCAGAAAAGATGGCTGTATTCAAACCTGCCAAGTCTTTGGGCTACCTATATGCCAGCCAGAGGGAGCAGTAAGTGTTCAAGGCTCTGTAGCACTTACTGCACCTGACCAGCTCTGCAAGGAGCAGTGCACAGTCCCAGAGCCATGCATATCGGAATAACCTTTTTAGGAAAACCCTGCCAGAAAAGCCCCTTGCAGGAATATCTGTCTTCCCCCCTCCTCAGCTCAAAGAGCATGGACACAGCCATGAGAGGCTGCAGCTGGCAGAGGCTGCCTGCCCACTATCCTGCCCAGACCCATTGCCCACACAGAGCAGGTCAGCTCAGGTCTTTCAGGCAGTTCTCAAGGGCAGTGGTCCTGAGTGTTGGTTTACCCTTGAGTTTTGGGCTGGGAGCTTGGAAACAGCAGAACTGCCTGGGTGAAAGAGGTGCTGTGGCTGTGGGAGACACAGGGGTGGGGTCAGGGCGAAGTACTCTGCCTTCCAGGGAAATTGCTCACATCAGCTGGGAGATGACAGCTGCTAGCAAAGAGCAGCTGCTGACTTTCCTCCCAAAGCTGGATTGCCTCAACTGGATTTCCACAGTGCTCAGGTGGGCTCAGCAAAGGGAATCTTTGATGGCTGTATGCTGCAGGGAGCTCCTGGCTTTCAAGGTGGCCTTGCTCAAGTGGACATTCCCTCCCCTCCCCAGAATGGAAATGCCTCCAGAGGGAGCTTGCTGTGGGAGATGTAATTTCTCCTGTTGGTTTCCACGTGACAGCAGTAAATTCTTTTAATGCTCCTTAAGCTGAATTTTCCACGGTCAGTTTTCCTAGGAGACTATTTTTGCATGCATTTCCTCGTCGCCTGGACAAGACCAAGACAGATTTGAAGCCAGACCGTTGCAATAACTCAGCTCCACATAACAAGCCAGGTTCAGTAGGGGTGGGGAGAACAAACAGTCTGGGGATTGATGGGAAGAGAGATTTAAACGGTGGAGTAGAGCATCGTACTCTATCTGGGGCTTCAGTGGGTTTTCAGCACAGCAGAGGGAGTGGCTGTGACACCAAGCAGTCCCTTTCTATGGGTATGTGTATGTATATATGAATGTATGTTAAATATTTAGATTACCCCTCCTTATTCAATGTGTAAAATGCACAGGTGTATAACTGGAACTTCAGACTTTACCTCTGACAGTCCCTCTGCTCCCCCAGATACCTTTCCCAGTGGCAGTGCCACTGGAAAAACAAAAAAAAAGCAAACCAACCCCAAGCCAACATCAGCAGCACAGAAACAGCAAGGCTTTTTTATAAACTGCATTCAAGGGCTCTGTAATTGAATGCTTGGGGCTGCACTCTGTGCTTCCCTGGGGAATTTGCCTCTCCCACTCCCTCCTGCAGCAGACTTGGACCCTGGGAAAGCAGTTTTCCAGCAGGAGCAGCCTGGTCCTGCCCACGCTGACCTGCGGGCAGCGGCACCGTGCGCTCTCTTCACCGACAAAGCATCGACACGGGGAGCTCAGGAGGATCTTAACGAGGCAAAAGGAGCCGCGGCTGCAAGCTGAACGCTGAGCTCGCAACATCCAGAGGCAAACCTAGGCCAGGAGGTGTTGACTTTGCTGTTTCCTGCTTGTGCAGGGTGACATCGGTTCATGTGTTAAAATGGCTAACGTGTCATTAACGGAAAATGGGATTGAAATGAAGGAGTCTGGATGTGGGAGGCAAGCCCCTTAAATTCCCTTCTGTAAAAGCTGGGTTTGTGAATGAGCCACTGCCACCAGGTACTTTGGAGGAAAAGCCTAGCTAATAACTGGAGAAAACGGCATGGCACAAAACTCTCCAAGCGCTTGGCCTGCAGGCTGCGCATCCATTAGAGGAAATCAGAAAGTCAAAACAGAAACTGTGTAATTTCTCTGTACTTGCATTAACCATATCCCCAGCACTAGCAGTGTGGTTCACTTTTGTATAATAAAGCACTTTATTCCACACCATCACAGCTAAGTGTCCTTATCAGATGGAACATCACAGTGGCTAGAATTCACTTTTCCATTAAGGAGATCGTGCATCTTGCTAAGACATTCGTCTATAGCTCCAGCAATGTTTTGATTATTTTTAAGAGGGCAGAGCTTGCTGATAAACATTCATCCTCTCAGCCCCAGAGGAACTTTTAAGTTAGTAAAAAGCAAAAAAACTTTTCATTTCTACTATTTGGCAACTGCCTTGTTGAAAGAGTTTGTCTAAATTACAATTTTAATCCATTTGTTTCAGTGCACAAAAATCGTTCCTTTCTAGGCACCAAAACTGTTTTCCTTGTGAGGCTTTATTGCGTTAACTCTTTGGGAGCCCTGACATCAACAGAGCTGTCAAGGTATCAGTCTTTGCTTTTTTTGACCTGGAGCACTGCCTGAAGGTTGGACAAATTAAAATCTGAACTGGACTACTCTGAGAGGTGCAGGGGGATAGGATAAGTAGCAATGGGTGCAAGTTGCATGCAGGACATTTGGATTAGATATTTGATTTTTTTTTGTTTGTTTTTCACAGGAAAGAAAGTCAAAACACTGGACCAAGAGCCTACAGAACCTGTGGTTTCCATCCTCAGCAGTTTTAGAATCCCATGTGGACAAGGCTCTGCACAACCTCATTTAAATGGTGCTGCTTTGGGCAGAAGCTGCCCTACATGATCCCTGAGTCCCTCCCAGCCTGAATTATTCTGTGATTTTGTCATCAATACAGAGAAAAAGAGAAAGGGGAAAGCAGCATAGGCTATTTTACAAGCTCTTCAAATCCTCTGTACTCCAGAGCCAGAGAAGACCAAGCTGTATCCCCAAACTTCCTACACTGATAGCCTCCACTGAAGTACATGTGGATTCCTGGGAGCTACACCAGCTGCTGAAGGGCACAGCTGGGTAAGAACATTCTGTCTTCATGTTTGGGAGCCTGGGAGGGCTGAGGGTTTTTAAAGTGTTTTTTGTACTCATGGGCATTGCCACATGCCCTTTGGAGCATCGTATGTGATGTCTTTCTGGAGTGGTGCTGAGAGCTCTCTGGCTGAAAAGTCCTGAGGTTGGTGTCACAGAGCCACCAACCTCGAGTTCTCTCAGGTCTGCTCCAATCACTCTGAGGTTTGACTGGGAGGGTATGGCCAAGACCACAATTAAAAATGAGGATTTCTGCAGTTCATTCCATTGATAGAAATTTCTGCTTGCCTTTTAGTCCTTGAAGTAATTTTAACTGCTTGCTGGCATATGTCCGTATTGGGGATTCATATATTTATGTATCTGTAAAAGCAGTAAAACAATATACAGATGGGTGTTAATGCTATAATAAAATCCCAGTGATAAGCAAGAGCTTCTCTGAGGCCACCTTAAAACCTGATGAAACTTAAATGCCAGGTTGTTATTGTGGCTTGTTTACTCTCACTTCTAGCTGCATTTTACTGTTTGGCTTCCTAAATCTCAGCAGGGAAAGGACAGCTTAGCTCCCTTGAAAGCTGTGCTGCTCTGAAATGATGTCTGTTGCTGTGGGGGAAGGGGTTGCACCCTCTGTGACATGATTTGTAGGACCCTCTATAAATCATTTACCAACATGCCTTCACTGTAAGCTTACAATTTGTGGAGCTTTAAGAAATGTGAGGAATAACAATTTGCAAAGGAAGAAAAACCAAACCAGACCAAAAAAAAAAAAAAAACAACAAACCAAACCAAACCAAAAAAAATTCAAACAGATGAAGAGATGGACATCTCTAAACCCCTTGCCTGGGAAACCAAAAGCCTGTATTTAAGTCATAGGAACAAGCCCTGAAAGCATTTTAATGGGTGAGTGCCTTCCACGTGTTGTACAAATCGCGGCTTCTTGGCTTCAGAGCAGCCGGGGAGGGGGCTTGGCCAGCCCTGCACGAGCACTGCGGCTGTGACCCTCGTGTCTGCCTCTTGAAGTCCTTAATAAATCATCCTGCCATGCTCATAAAGTGGAGTTCAGCAGCAAAGCAAAGGCCTGAGCATGCAAACCCAATAGGAAAAGCAAGGGATTCTAAAAGGGGAGGGCAATGCCTTCGGTTTCTGTCACAGGGCAACACCCACATATGGCTGCAGATGACACCGGAGCAACAGCTGGGGAGCTACCGTGGAGGCATTACATTTTTCTTACTGCTGAAGGAGATGTCTGGCATCATTCTAATGCCAAATAGAAATGCTGATACAGATTTTAAGTGATAATTAATGTCAGTCAGCATTGTTATAAATAGAAATCCTGTCTCAAAAAATATTTCTCTTTTTGATGATGGATTTGGTGATACAGCGATCCTCCTTCCCTTGTCAGGTGCTTCACTTAATACAGCACAGCAAGGTGATTAAAAAATGAGCACTTCACAGTATCAGTAAAAACTGCATTAAATGGATGGATAAGTGAGGTGTTTTTGAGTGGGATTCAACAGAGATGTTTCCACTGCGGGTCAGAAGTGACCAAGACATTGAAAGCATTTTCTACCCAAGATGCACCATGAAATCTAAATAACCTGACACGTAGCAACAGGTCTGCCTCAAGGATGGGGCAAAAAAGCTGATGAAGCTGAGAAGTTAATTTTCCCCCACTTTATTGGCTGAAAGAGACAGGCCCTGGGGATTCACTCTATGATCTCCTGTGGACCACAGTCCCTTCCTAGGGCAGGTCTGCTGTGGAGCTGGAACATGAGGCACTAGATCAGCATCCTGTATTTGGTGATAACCAAAAAAAGTGCTTCAGAGAAACTGTAAATCATGTAGAAGATGGTGCAGCATTTGGTAAGGTAGGCTCACTCAAACAAATTGTAACTAAATACAGTGTATTTATGTCAAGGGTAGGGATGCAGAGTGGAAACCACTCCTAGAAATGGGAAAGCAGGGTAATCCCACAATAACAGCAAAGGCTTTAAGGTCAAAATGGAGAAGCAGCTGAACACAGGTTGTGAGGACAAAGGTGCACTAAAAAGAGGTAAAATAACTGCTATATAAAAAGAAAGGAATGTGAGCAGATTGGGCTTCTTAGGTTGTATATAATTGAGGCCAGTTCCTGATACTGCTGAGCTCCAGAGTTTATCTTTTTTAATAAGGGTGTAGCAAAATTGGTGACTACACAGAAAAAAACTCAAAATGACACAGCAAGTGCCACAAAAACGGTTTAAGAGCTAAAGAAAGTGCTTTAAAGTGAGAATCAAAGAGAGCACAATCTGTTTAGCCTATCAAAAAAAAAAAAAAAAAAAGACCGAAAGGTGACTTGATTACAGCGTGCTGTTACCTTTGTGAAACAGTGGGAATCAGGAAGGGTTTTAGCATGGGAGGTAACAAGACCCGGTAACTGGAATCTCAAGACAGACGAATTGACATGGTAGGAATACATTTTTAAGAAGAAGGGTCTAAAGCTCTGATCAAGGTATCCATGGAAGTAACAAATCCTCCACCTCTTAGAGTCTTCTGATCAGGACATACAACCTCACTTCAAGCTGAAGTTGTGTTTTTGTCAAACATGCCATTATCTCCCTCATTTTTATGGAAGTCATCCTTGAGCATTTCTAATGGCTGAGACCTTTTGTGGCAATAAATAGAAGGGAACAACAGAAGGGCCCAGAAATTATTCCCCACAATAATTTTAAGTAATCAATAATTACAGGAAATATTAAATATTTGAAGAAAGTAGTTTGCACAAAACCTCTGATCTGCATTCTTTAAAAGAAATTCCTGGCTCACAAGCTTCTTTCTTCCTTGCAGAATCATTGGCAGGAGCACAACAGCATTTAGCAGGTTTTTCCCAGTGCTGCAGCTCTTGATGGCAAAGACTGAGGTTCGGAAATGCCCTGGGAAGGCTGTCAGGAGCCAGCAGGCATCGGGCAGTGACAGCAGACTTGCAAGCCAAGAGCAGCCTCCCTACCAGGGTGTGTGATAGCTGCTCTAATCACCATCCCTACAGACCTTAGCCCAGGTAAGGCTCAAGGGAACATTTCCTTCTGCATTTATGCATTAATGCTACGAATTTTGGGTTCCCTTGTCCGAGATATCCAAGATACAGAAACTGATCCTGCCCGTGGGATACAGGATTCTCTTTTCAAGAAATAATATCTAGAGAATGATCAAAGTCATCCATAGTCAGTGGATTAAATGGAAGCTGTGGATGCTGTCTTTTATTAGATTCCAATTGAGTGTCTGCTGCTGATTTTGAAGTGCCTAAACTAAAGACACTAGAGACTGAAAATGTTGCCTAGCTGTGCTTGATCTCCATGTCCCAGAGGAGTAAAGAAAGCAATAAAAGCTAATACTGGCAGGAACTGCAACATGCCCCTAGTGACAATGCACAGGGAGCAAGCAAAGCAGAGTAGGGAGCTGTTCCCCCAAACCACCATAACAATGTTCATGTGCAAGATCCTGTTTTGCACCATTTTCAGGGTGACTATGGGATTTATTCCAAAGGTATTACAGGGGCTACAGAGTGGTGAGTGTGAAAAATATGGGGGAGACAAATTATAAGGTAAACAGCTAGGGAAGAGACTGAGAAAAGTGCTGGAGCAGCAGATTAATGCTTAGGGACACCCTGATGTGAGTTCTGTGATAGAGAATGAACATTTGGGACTGAGGTATTTGAACTTCCTACTTAGATTCCTGAAGCCAGCCTGAGTTTGCTGATTTGATTAAGGATTGACTGTGCCCATGTGAATTTAAATTGATTTCTCACTGCAGCATGAATCCCTCCCTCTTTCCCTCCCTCCCTGTGAGAGAAGGCACAGCAGCTGAAGTCACCTTTACAAGTCATGCTGACATGGGAGAAAGAAGCTAAATGGGAGAAAGAGGCTTATGGGATAATGAGCAAATATTTTTTAATTAGTGGTGAACTACGTATTTCTCCTGTTTTCTGCTCCAGATCCTGTCTGGCAGAAGAGAAAGGAGGCAGGACTAGGATGGCATAGGAGAGCACTAGGCTGAATGGGATTCCAGCAAGTGGCTTTGCTCCTGCTATGAGCCCTTATCTCTCACAGCTGGGTCTCCTTCTTGCTGTGATATGCACAATTTTCATTTTCCCCTGTCCGCTGCAGCAAGCATTAATTTAAAATTCCAGCAGGCACAACTTAGGAGGCCTCCTAGTTTCCAAAGGAGAAGTAAGCCAGGTGAACCTTGAATTCACCCTGTAGGTGACAGGGACTCTTTCCTGACTGGTTTTCCCTTACCTTCAGCCTCGTTCAACCCTCCAGTATCATTGGTGCGTTAGTGAAGCACCTCAAATCTGCAAGCAACATCATTTGCTCGACAATCAGCATTCTCCATCAATAATGAAACTAAAAACATAGCTTAATAGACAACAAGGCTAGAGCAGCTGGCAGTGCTGCACAAATCTGGCACTCTTGCTGCTGAGTTTATTAGACGTTTTATAGTCCTGGGAACTAAAGATAATGGATCCCGTTCCCATATGCTGCATCAACAAGAGCTGGGACTTCGTCGTGCCATTGATCTATGAGGCAGCAGTGAATACGACCCAGACACAAATGCTAAAATGAATCAATCCTAAGCTGTTAAAGAGACACCACGAAGCACTTTCCAGTTTTCAGTTCTTGCTTTCTAATCTCCATTCCATGAAATACTCTCCCAAGGGCTTTTAAATACAACATTTTGCTGCAGACTTTGGGATCAGGTTGAGAGGAATTGCCCCTGTGGCTCAGAGAATAGAGATGAAATTTAGAGCCCATTACCCTTAGTAGGCACTTGTGAGCTCCACCCATTCCCCATGAAGCAAAAAGCTTTGGGGATTGCGTTAATTTTTAAAAAGTGCTGTGTGATTATGTTCATACAGGTTTATTGTAGGGCTCATAAAGCTGTTCTCCTTGGATGACTGGAAAACAAACTTTGATTTGTTTCCAAGTACAGAAAACTGTAGGAATGTGCAGCCAAGAGAATTTAAAAAGAATAGAAACAGACTTCAGTCTGAACCTGACCGATAGTGAGTACTACTCATCTGCTAACTTTGGCTACTTCAGGAACTATGATACCTTCCAATGTTAGAATGTGAAGCTGCCGTGGTTGCTGCAATCTCAAATCCATTTCTATTGAATCTACATCAATGTGCTCTACTTTAGCCATTTAAAACACCTAATACTCAATATCCACAAATTGTTTTAAAGCAAGCATGCAAGAAAAAGGAAAAACTCTAAAATAGCAGCCTCTAGGCTGACACCTGAAATATAAAACAGAGACAAGAGAAAAACGCTGTGATATAAAATCAGTTTTCAAAGCAAGGAGAGACCGTCTAGCTATGTACACAAAATGAAAGTTTTACCAAGACATTGTTGCATAAAATAGTTTGGAGAGTTCCTACTCAAACACAGGGTTATGAAAAGGAAAGACAATCAGCTCACTCCTCCTGATTATGGATGCTAAGAGGAGCTGATGACGGCCTCAGGCACTTTCGTGGCTCCATATGCCCAAAATCTCTGCAAAAATTACATCAAGTGGCATTTGGTATTTCACCTTGCTGTGCCCTTTACAGCAGGAAATAATGCTACTTGGGTACAACAGCTCCACAAAATTGTGTTTTCCAGTAATTAGTATCAAGTAAATAACTCAAAAAAGCTGGATGGAGAACTAAATGAGAGACTAATGTATTCATTAGTATGGCAAATTATTTGCTCCTATATGTATCTGAATGGCTGGGCCAATAATGACTCTCTTAGATTTGTGAAGCATCTCACACTGGGGAGAAGACCTGATTGCTGTGCACACTGCATCATTCTCTTAATTTGGACAATGAAACCCAACACCTGTTTAACAACACACCCAAGTTTACAACCTGAGATAGAAGCAATGTAATTATTTTGAGACAGGTTAGACTGCTAATGCTAGTATGTGGACGTAAAAGATGAGTTTCTCAGTGGCTCTATGGAATCCAGACTTAGCTTGCAGGAGTGAAACAAAAATCTGGGTGCAGGGAAGCACTCTAGCTTTTCATGATTCCAGCAAATCATGTAGCAGACATTTTATTGGTGCTGGTCAAGAAAAAATGCATTTCAATTTTTCACACTTAAGAAAGTTTATTAGGAAAGCTTCCCATTAGGATGCTCCTTTGTAGGTGTGGAAGCTGTTTGAACTTTTGGCTCAAAAGAATACAATAAAAACTAATTTAGGTGCAAGGGGAATAATACAAATATTGGGTTTGATAAAATTCTGTTTCCCCCAAAAGAAATCATCTGAAAACTCCAGTATAGATGATGATTTGATGAAAGTGTAAAAGAGAAGTTAACAGAGTTCAAATTGAAGTCTCCAACAGCAGCCAGGCTGTGAGTGACACATGCAATACCTTATGTGGACAGCTCAAAAGGTTCCTGTCAAAGTGAAAAACAGCCCAAAATAATTTTATTTGTTATTACAAATAAACCATGTTACGCTTATTTGAAATACTTTTTTTTCCATATTTTTCTAAAAAAAGCTTCCTTTTTAAACAATAATTTTAGATATAGCAATTATCTGAACACTTGAAGCCCAAAACACTGCTCCCATCACACGACTGTACTTCTCACCCCAGCATGTAGATACAGCCCTGAACATATGCCCTAGCTATAGGGCACTTCACACCAGGAAAATCTCATGTGCTGAAGAGAGAGGTGAGAACCACACCACACAGCCCACTGTCCAGAATGAAGGGCATCAGAGGAGCAGTTTTATCCCTAATTCTGCTATTCACATGTTGCCACTGACCAGCTGAGCTGATGATTCTGGACTCATTACTGCCCCAAGCTGGGGTTGGAGAGATTCAGGTTTGCCCATGGCAGAAGGTTACAACATGCAGAGTCATGAATTGGCTGCAGCCTGAAAAGGGAGAAGTGGAGAAAAATCATGAAATGCTGTGAACTACAGTAACACTTGTGTTCAAACACTGCTACAAAAAGCTTCATGAAGCTCAGACAAGAGATCTAGTTTGGATCCTGAAAAAAAACCCCAAACATTTTTCCAAGCTTTGAGAGATTTACATGATCTTGTTTTCTTGGGGGGCTTTCCCTTGCACCTGTCCTCACCCCACAAGGTGGGCCATCCATCCATTCAACTGGGTCCCACTGTGCAACCCTTCTGCTTTTGTCCTGGTTCAGTGCCTCAGTCTTTCCTCATTAAGTGAATGATTTAATCTTGAGAGCTCGCTAGCTCAGTGACTCCTATCCAGCAAAACAAACTCCCAGTCCTTCCCTGCTGGTACCTGTTGCCCCAAGGCAAAGCAATAAAACCCAGCCTCACTGGCTTGGTGTCTTGCTTTAGCTGGGCAGGTTTAGCTTCTCCTCTCTGCTCAGCGGGTTTTCCTGGCTGCTGAAACCTCTAACCAGCCCTGCTGCCTGGCTGAGCAGGTGGCTTGGTGCATGGGAACAAGCTGGACAGCTGCCCTTCCACCTGCTCCTGCCACAAAAGTGTGCTGCACCCTGGGAGCCTTGAGATGGCATTCAGCCTCTTGCCCATGTGCAGAGAGCCCCTCAGCCCTGCACAGCCCCAGAGGATGAGGTGTGAACCAAGATGCTGCTGACATGGCACAGAGGGGAGATGTGGGGCAGCCTGGAGCTACTAAGGCCAGGCTGCACCTCACCAGCACAGCTCAGTCTGCTCCAGTCTGCCCACAATCCCCATGCTGAACTGTCCAAGCTGTGAATGAAACCCCCCAAATAATTAAACATCATCTACTTTAGCAGCCACTAGCAGGAAAATAAATAAGACATCCCAACAGAGGAAGATAATTTCACGTTTACGCTTCCAAGGAAAAGGGAATTTGAAACAAACAAAACATCTTTTTTTCCTTGCAGAAAGAGAAACTGCCTGTCAAAGCAGGACTGTAGCGACACTGAGGACTCTGTGCAAAATTCTTGTTTGCTTCTGCATTTGATTAGCTGCCTGCATTATGTGTTTTAATTTCCTGCCATTGAAGCACACTGCTGTCATGGTGATAGAAGCTATAGAAATTATTAAAATAAATAAATAAAAGTTCAGAGCACTTTTGACCAAGTCTGTGCTAATTAGTGCATAAGACAAACAGAAAAATGTTTTCTGGGATTTGTGTCAACCATATCCAGATTCCTCCCCTGGTTCTCAGATATCAGCAAAACCCTTTCTAGAAATGGAAATAAAGAAAGGCAGCAGATGGTGCTGGGAATACTCAGAGTGAGACATCTCCATTCAGACCCAGATATTAGTGGCAAACCATGGAGTTAACAGGCATTGTGGAGCAGTGAATATTTAATGTATGGTAGTAGAAGAGTGAGGAAGGCAATAATGCAAAAGGACTGGTAAAGGCTAACCAGAAATCATTCAGAACTTGTGTGGGTGAGATGCCACCTGTGATGGCAAAAGCTCATCTAGCAGGAACGGGTGGAAGCAGGAGGGGAAGGAGAAGGAGGCTGTGCCTCGGCAGAAACATGGGAGAATGGAGATTAATCTTGTTAACATAGTTTATAACACCAAAATGATGGTGTGGTACTGTTCATCTCTACTGGACTTTATAAAAAAGAAAACCAAAATAGTAATAATTGTAACTACCACAGGGTTCAACCAAAGGCACCCTAAGTGTTTTACAGTCATAAAACTGTCTGTACTTTCAAACTGAGGAAAGGATTTCTCTGACTGACAGCAGGAAAGAAATACTTAAAAATAACTCCTTTCCAAAACCAAAGAGGAGTTATTATTTCTTGCAGAGCTTCTACCACAAGCCATCATCATCCCCTCCTGGCTGCCTTTCCTGTAGAGATTCAAAGGTACAACACATATCCTCAAGCCATGTAATATCACTGCTGTTGCGCTGTCTATGCAGTTCTGATCAAATTTTCTTTGATCAGAAAATTAATCTTAGTTGGAAATAGGAAACCAAAAGGATATTTACTGGACGTGGTCTGTATTAAATTAGCAGATGTTTAGTTTTTTTTCCAAGGTACCATCATTTCTCAGACAAATACAATCTCAATTTGGGCTGTAAGTGTAAATTCTAATCTCAGTAATAACATCTCCCATCATATTGCACTGCCACCTGCATATACTTTGCAATGCAAATTGCCCGAAACATGTCCTTCCTTTCAGCCCACATCACTAAATGGAGGTTAAATCCCACAGTTTGCAGTTTTGGCTTTGCACAATCTAACCTGTAGACTTTGACCTCAGGTCCAGTGTACTAACTGAATCTCTGCTGTTGAAAAAACCTTGCTAGGAATTATGTCTTTACAGAACACGGAAGTTTTATCAGTGCTGCTTTTGTTACAATCTGGAAGGAGTTGCTAACCAGTAAGTGTTGGCTGCATTTGTTTTCAGATGGCTGTAGTCTGTACAGGGAGGTGTGCAGGGCTAACAGAGGAGCAAGTAGCTCCTTACAGCAGTAAGGGCTGTAAGTAAAGAAGCACAGAGTAAAGTCTTTGGATTCAAGGCACCCTCTAATACCCAGTCATTCAAGGACGGACCAACCGGCTGCTCTGGGGACCTGTTGGTCAGAATTGGTAAATGTGGTGTCATTAACACCTTCTGCTAAATTCACCTCTCCTCAACAGAATGCTTTGGTCTCAGGCAAATCAAAAAAATTACCCTTCAAAACTTATCCAGGTGCCACCAGATGACTTGACAAAAGCAGTCACCAGTTATGCAAGGACCAGCGTCTTCCACAGCTGTCTCCAGCCAATGGTTTATGCCACTTTGGCTGCAGGAGGAATGAAGCTTCAGCCACAAAAATCCCATCTGCTATGTCAGAAACCTGCAGTGCCTAGACCTGGCCATCACCAGCTGCTGGTCACTGCCATCAGCAGCCCCAGCCCACGCTTTGACCAGGGGGAGTTCCAGATTTGCTGCATCATCTCATCGCGTTTTGGACACATCTCCTTTGTGCCACAGGTATTGCAGTGGTCCAGGAGGGCAGAGGCAGCTATCAGGGTGGCAAGAAAGAGCTGAGGAAACCAAAAAGTGGCAGCTGGAGCCTATGGAAAGCTGCAGGGAACACAGGGAAGGTGTAGGACATAGTGTACAGGCTGGCACAGCCTTCAGCCACTTTGTACAGAGACAGCCCCATCTGCAGCAAGCTCAGACTGAAAGCCAGCCGTGCTGCAAGGCACCTAGAGAACAAATTGGGCAGCTGTGGGGAAAAATGCATTCCACAGCAGATGCATCACTATGAAAATAGCCCAGCCTACTGACTGGACAGCCTGCATGGATCTCACTATCACAGCAAGCTGAGCAACAAAGGTGTCCATTTACCAGAGACTGGCAGGGAAGGTGAATGTGAGTGGGAGGAGTTGAGTCCATCACTGCCTCCAGTGCAAGGTTCAGGGGGGAGAAGTTCAGTGCACTCCAGAAGGTTACTGAATGTGCAATTTGGATTGCTTATCCACCTGGCTTTTCCAGCAGAGTGAAGTGTTTGTGCTGAGGGGCAGGGGGTTCCTGCTGCTGGGTAATGGAGACCCCAGCAGTGCCATGGTCAAAGTGGCAAAGGAGCACCTTGCTTGAGGTGAGTTCCAGTGTGAGATCCATGTCAGCCCATGCTGCCTGGCTGAGAGCAGAGGGCACGTGGCCAGATGAGGAGCAGGCTGTTGGGCAGGAGGAAGCATCTCAATAGCCAGCTGTTTGCTCCCAGCATTGTTCAGAGCAATTTCTGAACTTCACCAAATTCTGCCTCAGGGCAGAGCACCAGCCTAATGCTGGGCTGAGTCTCATGTTTGTGGCCTCAGTGATGGGGCTAGGAGCCCTGCAGGGTGGCAAGTGTCTGCATGACACCCAGACACCCTTGGTTATGTCAGGTAATTGCACCTGCAGGCTCCAAGGAGACCTTACAACTCGATGGTGACACTGCTTGTGTTGCAATGCAAAGGGACAGGGCTGTCACGTTGCTATCCTGCAAGTGTCACCCTGCAAACCCGACTTCTGTGTGTCCTCATATGCATTTCCTCCCACTTTTAGGGACAGATGCAGATGTTTTTGGGGAGTTTTCTTCAAGGCCACATATATCATCCATCCTGTAACTGATTGCAGTGGCACCAGCTCCTGTCCTTGACTGTGCTTCTTTGTCAAGCACAGCAGCGATAGCAATCACTTCAGGTTTTGCAAACCTGCACATCACGCTTGCCAATCTTTGTAGGAACAAGAACTAATTAATCTTCACCACATCTTTGTGAAGAAGGTAAGTATTATCATTTATTATCTTTCCTGTTTTACAAATACAAACTGAGATGGCAAAACAAAAAATGATTTGCTGATGGCAAGGCAAAGATAAACACAGTGTGGGCAGTAAATGTAGAACTGCTCACTGAAAGAAGGCAGACTGTGAGATTCCCAGTTTTTACTTTAACACAGATAATGAAGAATGGCCATCCTAGTAAACAGCAGTTCTTTGAAATGGAGGCTTTCTGGTCTGAGGATAAGTTAAACAGCAGGCAGAATGTTTTGCTAATTTTAGTGCAAAAGAAATACAAAGATGAACGGCCCAAATTTTGAAACAGTAGCAGCTGCACACATTTGGTTTTAGTTTTTAGAAAGAGCACATTTCCCATTTAGGCTTCAAAGTGGCTGCTCTGTCAAAAGGCCCACTGACATATTGAACCTCTTGACATTTTGATTTTTAATTTACTCTGAAATATTGTGGAGGGATCAGTTAAGTGCTGAACTTCATTTTTCTTTTAGTCTGCTGCAGTCAAATGGAGTGGAGCTGTGTCTTTAAAATCTTGCCCCATTTTGCCTGTAGTAGGGACATGGAAAATTGGCTTTCTGTGTGCGCAAAGGCAAGAAAGGCTGTAGAAAGCTTGCTGAAAAGAACTGAAAATTGCCTGTTTCACTGTAGCTTTGTCTCAGTAAGATGTTCCTTGTCTGTGGAAATAGTAGTTGTTTCCTACCTTCTTATTCTGTATTTCAGCAATTACACTGGCCATTTTAAGAAACTAGTTATAAATGTGGATTATTTTCATGTCTGGTCAAATGTTGAATAATGATTTGGTATGCCTGTGCTACCTCCTTGCAAAGCACTTCAAACTGATTCGAGTACATGAGGCTGATCTTTTCAAAAATCTTAACTGAGAAAGAAGTAGCTGAAATTATCCTGGAAAAAAAGCACTCAGGTGGCTCATCATTTCTTAACTGTATGAGGTGAGAAGGGGAAAGGCAAGACGGCAGAAAAAAAAGCAAGGGAAGAATTTCTTGGGAACAAGCTCAAGATGCATCCAAAGGGAAATCCCTTAGGGCCTCCAAGGAGGTAAACAACTATCATTAAACCTTCCTGCAGCTCTTTGGCTCCCTTACCTTCTTTTTTTACTGTCTTTCTGTCTTGTGGAGAACCCTCACACAGTGCAGTGCCCTGAATTTATTAATTCTTTATATGTTTTGGTAGATGACTTTTCCATATTTTTTTCTCTAAGTTCTGGACACCACTGCTGTCATTCTAAAGTTTCCTCCTGTTAAACAATGCATTTAAAGACTAGTTTTAGGAAGTTGCCTCCCTTCTTGATGGGCATAGCACCTGGGCAACCAGCACAAAGACAGGTTCAGGCAACAGCAAAGCGGGAATAAAAGCAGGGTAAAAGGGAGACCTTCCTCCTCATGTACTGAGGTCATGTATATTGGTCACATAGAAATGGCCCAGGTAAAGACTCACTCTGGGGCCTAAAATTTGGAGATGTGAGTTTCCAAAGGCAGAGTACTGTCTGTGATGGGCAGGTTTCCCCAAGCTGCTGTGTTTCATTGTAGGGATCAATGCAGCCTTTGCCATTGCTGCTGCTTGGGCATACAAAGAGCCACTTGTCTTTACTTGTCCAAGAGGGGAGCTGAAGCATTTTCTGTTGCTGTCTGGTGAGCCAGCCAGAGGCAAAGCAAGACACAATGTGTGGTGCTCTCTGTCACCTGGTCTTTTATTTTTGAACATGGGAGGGGAGGAGCACTGTGTGGTTTCGTGTTTCTGTGGCACACAAGATGGTGCCACCCTGGGAAATGCTGCTGCCCAAGGGAAGAGGGCCTGGGAAGTGTTTGAGGATGTCAGCTGTTGGGATGAAGACCTGGAAGGATCATAAGGTTCAAGGCAAAGATGATAGAAAGCACAGACCTTCAGATGGCCTGGGCATCTCTTCAGCTGCTTCTACAGAAATTTCTCAGACACCAGTGGGAAGGGTGACTGACTAAATGCCAGGCAGTTTAGCACACAAAGAGCAGAAAGGACAACTGTGCACATAGCAGCAGGATGGACACAGCACGACCGCATAGTCGGCAGTCTGGGAGCAGGGAGCCCACATGTGCCAAGGCACAAGATCAGAAGGAAAACCTGAGGGGCTCAGGGCAGGGTAGTGACACCTGGCCCTTCTTGGATAGCAGAACAGGGAAGCTGGGTACTGCTCACCATTTGGTGATGTCTGCCCTATGGGGAACACAGTACAGTTTACAGAAATAAAAGAATTGCTGGATGAACTGGAGGTGTTTCACTGCCCCTGAAAGAAGTCCCTAAGCACATCAGTTAAAATGGAGCTCAGGCTGTTCAAAGGTAAGTGAAAGGCAGGAGTAGGTGGTTTAGAGCCTGACTGCCACTGGGGAGTGCTTGAAAAAGGTTTGGCCAGGACAAGTCCATCATTAACCCAGACAAGTCACCAACTCTGGCAATGAAGTTCAGTGAAGAAGCTCACCAGCTATGAAGGCAAGGGTCTGCCCTGGGGTTCTGCACTGGGAGCTACCTCCTCTCTTGTTTAATGACAGGATGAGAGCATCAGAAAGGCAAAGCTGAAGAAGCAGAAGAGCTTTCTTCATTTTCTTTCAGTTCATTTAGTTATACAGGTGCCAAGTTTGCAAGCAGAACATCTTATTGAAGTTTCAGACAGATTTGTATTGATTTGAAGTCAGAACATTGTCCAACTAAGTGAACCTGCAATAAACTAATTTTATGCCAAGTTAAGCCTGTACAAAAACATCTTGAAGTGGTTAAAATGAATTGGCATTTAAACAAAGTAAACATAATTTGATAAAACTTCAGTGAGAAGATGAGACTATTCATATTGTGGCCCTGCAAAAGCATTTGAGAGAGTTATTCATATAATTCCTGTTGCATAGGAAAAAAGCTTGGATTTGAATCTATACAGTAATATTAAAGAGAAAGAATTTTATGAACATATTTTTTAAAAAACATCCTGATTACAATTTAAAGACCTAGCTCTAATTCTTTGAGCAAAATATTTTTTCATTATAGTATAATTCGCTATTCAGAAAGAGTAAGGTGGCAGATAGTGTCTAAAGCCAAGACAAAACTACAAGATGGCATGTAAAATAACTGTAATTAAACAATCAAATGTAGCAATTAAACATGAATGATTCTTTATTAGGCTGAATGAGGATGCCAAACAAGACTCCACAGGTGGCAAGTTTATTCCCCCATGCTCGTTGGTATTTTCATTAGCAGCTCTTGGCATAGTCAGACATGCAAATCTGTCTGTGTTCTTAAGAGCAAGCCCCTATTTAGGTATCCTTCAAACCAAGGAGGATATGCAAATATCAAGGAGGACAGGATTAAAGTATAATGATGGTGTTTAGGAGATAAATTGAAGAAATATGCTGAGAGTCAACGAAGTCAATGTTCTGCACAGGGAATAATGAAATGCACCACTGTAGCATGGCAATAGAAAATTCTGGGAAATGTGTTGTTTTGCTGTGGTATCCAGAGGTCACCAGTAAGCCCCTGAGAGAGGTGCCAGCAGCACTGCTCTTTGACAGGCACAACATCCAGGCAGCCAAGATGGGCTTTGCTGGGCACCACAGCCAAGGCTGGGTGGCAGTGCTTTGTGCAGCATGGGGACTCTCCTTGCAGGCGGTGCTTTTTCAGAGCCAACTTCCCTTCAGCAATCCACAGGCAGAAAATTCTGTCATGCCTTGCAACCCTGCCACCCTGGAGACATGCCAGGGAGGCACTGGCACAGTTGCCAGGTTTGCCTGGGCTGGCATCCAACATGGCCAGTGTCCCCCCTGCAGGAGCAGGGCCACCAAGTCCTGGAGTCACCTGCTGCCTTGAACCTCTTTGGGGCAGCATTTTTCCTGGATTGCAGTACTTTCCCCAATGCTCTTCAAAGCCTGAAGGCAGGGATTGGGCTCTGCCTGCAAGGCATTGTCTGCCTTGCAGGAACTCATGACTCCTGGCTGAACACTCAGCCAGTCAAACCCTGCATGAACCTGCATGTGGGACAAGCTGCCAGCTGGACAAGCTGCCCCAGCAATAAAATGGTTAATAGCAGAGCCGTGGGAAAACCAGGTGAGATGCTAATGCTAATTATGCTGCTCCCATTCAGCAACAAAGGCAATGGCACACAGCAATAGAGCACTGCCTTTGCTGTGGGGAGCATTTTATTTTTAAAGAATAATCCAAAAGAGCTCACAGGAAAGTAACAGAGGTGATAAAGGATTTGGAGAATAAGACCTGTGAGAGAAAGGCATGTTCAGGATGCAGAAGAGAGGGCTGAGGGGACACATAACTGTCCACAATTATTTTCAAGGGCAGTATAAAGAAGACTGGGGCCCATTCTCATTAGTCATAGAGGACAGAATGGTAAGGAATGGATTTTAAGTCCAGTAGGCAAAAATTAGATCAAATATTAAGGAGAACTCACCAAGATAAAATAGGTAATGGAGCAATCTGCCAAAGAAGCACAGACAGTGGCCACCACTGTAGAGATGCCAGGAGTGACCAGGCCCCCAAGGCAGTGGGAAAACCATCCAAGCAGTCCTCTGGTAGTCAGGCTGGAGACCATGGCTAACCCTCTGGGGATCTCCTCTCTCCTGAAAGGTTCATGAGTACGAGGCAGCCCAGAAAGAACAGACTACCTAGGGAGGGCTAGAAACTACTCAGGTATGAGTGTCTCAGTGACAGGGCAGAGTTTTTGCTGCAGCAGGGTCAGTACTGATGGGTTTTGCAAGCACTCTGTCCTTGGTTCCCAGCTGCATTTTCTCACCAGGGATGCAAAGTGACAGCCCTGCTGTGACTGGTGCTTGGGGACTGGGGCCAGAGTTGGCCAGCTTCTGGTCTTTCTGTCCAGTCCTCACATGACACAAGGAAATAATATGGCTGCTATAAATCCCAAATTACTCTCTGAGGGTGTGCATGGACATTTTGGACAAGGCTTGCCCTGCACCAGCTGTGAGCAAGAGGGAAGCAGCCTTGGAGCTGCAAACCAGATAGATCAGAAGGAACCTGACTCCTCTGGAGCCGACACACAACACTGCAGTGGTGTTCAGTGAACTCTCTGTGTTTATTGAAGTAAGTAATCACAAGATGCAATTTGCTTTTTTGGCAAATAAACTCCATCTTTTACCTTTTCTATACTCCTGCTATAGTATTAGGACAGAAACTTCACAAAGGAAGGAGCTTGCATACAGGACATGCAAGGAGCTCCTCTCTCCTTCAGCCAGAGCTGGGGATCAGGTCACCTGTGGTGACTTTTCCTCTTCAGTGCCACATGTGCATAAGGTCCTCTGCAAACAGTTGTCACTTGATTAACACTAGCAGATATGTCCACCAGTGCACGTTTTGTTTCATATCTCAGGAAAATGATGAAATGACTTTACTAATTCAGAGACCAAATTTGAATTAACTTTGTAACACCCTTCAGCATTAGCTGAAATCTATGCTTTATAAAGCAGAAATAAAAAAAAAAAAAATAATAACGACTAAACAAAAAAAGCACACTGCACTGTTTCTATCAGTGTGCACAGGCAGTACTCTCACCTTTTGTGTGATGGATGAGGCTTAGTCTTGAATTGAACCTTGCTGAAGTCAATATGCATCTTCTTTCCCTTCTCTGGACGTTGGATGCAGGTGCAGTTTTCCACAGGCCCATGTAGCCTGGCTGGCAGGAAGGGCAGGGGGGATAGGGCTCTGTATGCTCACAGGCAGTCCTAGAGCTGGGGCTATCCAGCCTGCTAAAAATAGCTTAATGCACCTCAGAAATGGAAAGAAAGGAGTTTGGCTTCTGGTTTGGCACCACCAGGTGCCAGCCCACAATGAGACAGAGAGCCAGTGCCAGTTGAGGATCTAAATTCAGTTTTATTGCTACCCTGAAGTGATCAAGCATCATGACTAAAACCTAAATCAGTGGAATTGTTTAAAACCCAGGAAATACTGAAATAATAAAGTGTGCTATTTTTCCATAACCTTTTCATTTCTGAACCTCCGTGAGTAGCTGATGTCACAATCCGAAGAATTTACTTTTCTTTTCAAAGAAAGTAATATTTATTTACTTAGGGAAGATGTGAAACTCACTGGCTTCCAGGAGCTGGAGTTTTAATGAACAGTAGAGATATGAGCCTATGGAAAAACTGCAAGAGTCGATCAAACTGCAGCTACACAAAAGAACATTTTGTTCTGCTTCCAGTATGACAATATTTACCTGCCATGGTAAGAGATCCAAAAGTCAGGCTTTCCTTTGCATTTCTGCCCAAATCTGTATTTACAAAGCTTGCTTTTGTGATATCCTCTCCAGCATCTAAATCAGTGAGCTCTCTCATACCCGTGATGATATTTCCGCAGAAGACGGATTAATTTTATTTTTTTTCCATTGATCTGGGACTTGAAACAGCTTTGGGGAGAGAGACAGATAGGAAACAAGAAGGGATTTAAGCCTTTTGCCTCACCTTTAAAAAAACCCCTGTGCAGCACTGCTGTCCCTGGAGTGGGCCCACGTTATTACTACAGCCACAGCCACATCATCAGAGCTACAGTGCTCGGAGTTGTAGATCATCAGTCTGCTGTCAGAGCCATGATGTATGATGGAAAAAGCCATCCATCTGCAAACGCCGAGCACAAAGAGCCGTGGCTGCAAGGATGCAGCCTGGCATGTGCAACACACACAGCAGCAAGCATTTTCCAAATAAAAAGGGCATAAACATGTTGAATTGAGACTCGTCGGGAGGAAAGGGGAAGACGTGCAAAGCCTCTCAGCCCCAGGTCTCCAAAATTGCTCGTATGTTCTCAAACCCAGAAATGGCACCTATGAATCCAGCTAATGCTGCTTTCACATGCACACATCTTTCTCTTAAAGCTTACATTTTTTTTTCTCTTCCAGTGTAAAACCTCAATCATATTTACACCTGCTTTAGGATCTTTACAGACAAAAGACATTTAAGGCTGTGAAATCTTGGGAGAAAGTAAAATGACATGACGGATCAATCAGCTGATGCTTCTTCCCTGCACAGCAGGAGACTCCAGCAAACCTCTTGTATTTTGTGTGGAGACTCAGCTCTGACTGAATTTTTCTTTTGGCACTATAAGAGAAGAAGGATATTTAAATTTTAAAAAGAGGAAGTGAGAGAGAAGGAGAGAGCATCAGCTTATGCATGGCTGCAGGTTTCTCAACTAAAAGGAACTGTTGGTTGTCCAGGAGAGAAGTCATTTCTTGTGTTACTCTGCTGCACAATACTCCAAGTGTGGGTGCAGACAAGGTTTGCAGCTAAATGAAATTAAATAAAAATATTTTTTTAGAAATATGGTTTATTGGTCACAGAGCCAGAGATGTGGATGAATCCTGGCTTGCTGATCATCTAAAATGGTTCTTCTGAGTTTTTAACACCTGCCACTGGTGACAAGTAAAGCCAATGCTTTATTAAAGCAGACATTCAAGGAAGTGTTTTGGTTTTTTCCCTCTCCATGCAAGAACTGCCTCATGTGAAAGTCAGAAGCCACAAAGAAGTGGGTGTCACTGTGAAGGAATACGGGAGCAAGCAGTTCAGCTACGCTGCCTTGTGCAGGGGGGAAAGCCATTCACTTTCCAGCAGCTACAATACAATTTTCAAAACATCTCCCTCTGTAACGTAATGCATTTGAAAAACCACATTCTTGCTCATTAATAGTAAATTATGGCTTACACATTAAGCTGTTCTTGAGAATGTAACTCTAAAGGCCTTTGACAACCCCATCCTCTGTTTCTGGGGCATGTGGTAGGGTGTCATAATACTAAAAAAGCATTTCTTTCCTCACATTTCACATACTTTTCAATATCTTATTTTTGTTTAGGAAAAATTACTAGTTCCTGATGCTAACTTGCCACTACAATTTTTGCCATTACATTTTTTTAATCTGTTCGTGTCAATCTGCCAAGAAAACAGTTTAGTTTAGTTTCATTTAGCACTGAATTATTTTCATTTTTTAATTCATGCTCTTCCCTCAATAAATATTGAGGGAAATCACAGAACTGAGTGAGTCACATATTTTTGTTGCTAATAGTTTATTTAAGGAAATTGGACCTTTTTGTTGGCCAAATCATCACTTGTGACAGCTATTAATTTCTTCATAACTGCAAAACATGTTTTGTAAAGCCACAATGCCTCTAAATCAACATACTCATCCCTTAGACTCTCCTAAGCAGATGATGAGCTTTGCTGGAGACGACAGGAATTTGGCTATTCCTCAAAATGGCAATGAATTTTTAGAACTCAGCTGCACAGAGGTGAGTTGCCTTTTGAAGAATGTTGGAAAACCAGAGAGTTGCAGAACGACCAAGAAGGCATCCCAAGAGGACAGCCCAGACAGATGATCCTGGAGATTCTGTCTGCAAAGTAGCAAAGCACTTCTGGCAGCACAGCAAAGCCTTTCCAGCCCTACACCAACTAACCTATTTCCTTTGGGAATGCCTGGCATAGAAAAAGCGTAGGAGGGTATGAAAGAAAACTGGCAACTGAAGTGATATCAGGCCTAAAAATCATTCTTCAGAGGTCTGCTAATGAATGCATGGGTATTGTCTAAAATAAAGAAAACATCCCCAGCAGAGCAGGCAGCACACTTGGCAGGGGCAGGATCCCAGGACAGCTGAGAGCGTGCGACTGTGTGTGGCCACAGCTCAAGAGGGCTTTTCAGTTTTTCCGCTTGAAACTCTGCCCCATTTTGGTTTGTTTTCTTTCTTGCACTGCTTTATTCAGTGCCAGCTCCTGAAAAGAAATGTGTGGGAGAAAAGTTCTCAAGGAAAGATTTATTTTTAGCTTAAGTAGCTAGGCCAGCAGTTTACAAAGCCAACAAAGGCCCAGGTTGCACTCTCCAGGACACTCAAACTACCATAGGCAGAGTTTCCTCATTTAATTCAGGAACTGAGTTTTGGCTTGAACACTTCCCCTGTTTATCCATATCCAAGTAAGGGATTTCTCTAGTGATGCCTGAGGGGATGGGTCCCCTTTCTGACAGGCAATGGGAAGGAGAGGACAAAGCTGCCAAAGTCATTTTTGCCAGCCAAATTAAAAAGGACAGCTGATACGCTGCCATGCTGACCCCTATGGCAAAACCTCCAAAGTGCCCTCATTCCTGCCTCCTCGGCCCCATGTGAGGTGCTCCTGCTCCACTGGGACTGCTGAACTCAGACCTCAGTTCAGGTGCTGCCCTCATTTGCAGATCCTTGGGAATGGCTGGTAATTAGGAGGAGATTTCCAGCACAGGTTGCCACCCTTGACAGCAACATGGGAAGAACAGGTAACTGGCTCATATGCAAAAAAAACCCAAACCAAACCAAAACAGAACAAAAAAACCACCTAAATCAATTTATTATTACAAGCATTGGAAAGGAAAGAAAAAACAGAAAGAACTATTTCTGAAGGATAATGGTTTTAATAAACAGTTAGCCTTATATAGATGCATAGATAATTAAATATCAGAGGTAACTCTTGCTAATTATCTAGGAGCTGAACTTCCCATTTGCATCTTCAGTAACAAGATTTATGTAGCTTAAATGGTGCCCAACTCTACACTAGAGTTTTGTGCTTTTAAGGCTTGAGCAACTATAATTAAAGAGCTTTTCGGAGCAAGCGTAGCGCTGTGCAGTGTGACATTCAGAATATATCAGCGTCACTTCACACAGGAGTTCTGATTATTTTCACTTGTGTGCTTCAGCCTGTCATTTACCTCCAGTGTAGCTCATCTGCCTCAAACCCTGGTGTCTCACCTAGTTCATGCAGTTTTCCCCATTTTCTGTCATTTTTAATCACGTGTTTTATGTGTTTAATTCTTAAGGTAAAGACCTACTTTTATTTGCACACTGATGATTTTACTAGCCTATTGCATAATGCAAACCGTCCTAAAATAGGGCAGCTAATCAGCACGAACGTGAGACATGAGGATTGAGGCAGCATCATCCATTCACACAGCAATGTATGTCTGCAGCAGAAGAGATTTTTGTTTTTCTGTTAAATAGGATGCCAGCAGGAACTGAGACTGCTCTTTGATTCAGCGATAATGAGTCAACGTTGCACCAATGAAATTTACATTTTGCCAGTGGTATGAAAAGCACAAAATTATTCTTCTTAGTTCAGATTTAGGCTCCCCAAATACACACTGATTTGCTGAAGTCTGAGTGCTCTGAAGCTCCTATTTTCATGAATGAAAATTTTGGCAATCTAGTAAAAGATAGCATCCAACATGAAAGGTAAAAGTAGGGCAGGTGACTAGCCATCAACATTCCTCCTGGAGCATCTTCTTCTCTGAAGCACATTAACCTATCTTCCTCTTCCTGTTCCCCTGCTGCAAGTGAAATCAAATTTTCATCAGTTTTTGCCATATCTGCTTCATCTGGAAACTTTCTGAAAATATATTAGGAAACCTGTAGAAGGCTCTGTACTGAGGCAGAAGCACATTTCTCTGTGCTGACACCTACCATGTCAAACTATTATCCAGGCTTCCTGCTGGCTGATGCTGCGGGAGAAAGCTGAACTTTGACTGGAGGGTAGGCAGTGAAAGGTAATTTGGTCTGTGTAGCACATCTCAGGCAGGAAGAAGGCTGCAGGTCTCATATAAAACAGACCTGTGAGGCCATGTACAATGGCTGTGGTGGTTCAGGCAGGGACTGTGAGGCATCAGGAGTCCCACAAGGCTGGAAGTCAGCAGGAGGTGATGGCCTCCTACCCTACTGTGAAGGAGCACAAAGGGAAGTGCCAGGTTGCCACCTAGCACATTGCACTGCTTGGGGGAAGGAACATGGAGTGTTAGAACAGTAACAAATAAATTTATAGAAACATCTGTGTGTGTGTGCATGTGTGTGTGTGTGTGTGTGTGTGTACAGGTTCTGACACACCAGGTTAAAACTGAAACAAGTTCACAAGGACCTAACAAGATGTCATCTTCTTTACTGTCTGGTTTGGTAGCATGGACAGTAGTGGCATTGCTGATTTTTTCTGAGAGTACTTCTGGGTTAATGCAGAAACACTACACGACTGACCAGCACCTAAAGACCCTTCCCTGGGCATTTCAATGATTGTGTGTTCTATCCTGAATACAAACACCATCATTTTATTTCTGTTAATTTGGGTGGTACCAGCACGGAGTTCCACATTTTCTGCAAAATTAACAATACAGTCCCTATCCAAATGGAATAGTTAGTATCCTGAAGATGGAAACACAACCATCCTACAACAACTGTAGCTGCTGGTATCCTGTAATCCAGATAAAATACTCCTTCCTGGCAACAGAAGTCCTGCATAATTCCTGGGCACTTTCAGAATGCTGCTAGGAGAGCCTCATATTGAAAGTCAGTCTTTTGCTCATGGGTGGCTTTTAACCAACTGATGGAAATTGCCCAGAACCTTGTTACCCAAGATATTACAGATCAGCCAGTCCATCTGAAGGTGTCCTTCCCCAATCCAGAGGATGGAGAGGAGGTGAGTACTATTTGTTGCATTGTAGTGATTAACAGGGAAGAACCTGAGCTGCCAGCACACCAGACTTCCCAGCCTTGAATTAAAAGAAATGACTGTCCACTTTTTTCCTCCTTAAAGGAGGCACTTAAGCTAATTTTGGTATATTTTTCTTTCTTCATTTGATGAGAAAAAGCAGTATCCTGAATCTCCCATTAGAAACTATTATTTAACACATTTACGAAAAAGGAAAACAAGAATATGAGTTAACATTTGCAAGCCAAGTCTGTACCTGCAGAAACAACAAATCCTTTTTTAAGATTAAATTAATGGCCAAAAATAAAGTCCCCTCTTGATTCGTGACACTGGGAATGTAAAGCAACTCCTAAATCTCACATAATTTCTCTACTATCAAGCAACTCAGCCTCCTTGGTGGTGGAGTTGAGGCAAGGCTCTGCTCAGGGGCTCAGGACCATGCCCCCCTGGTAGGAATGTAGAGCTACTTCCTTCAAAAAGTGTCTTCAAACCCTCTGTGGGTACCAGCCTAATTCTCTTTCCCTCTCCTTCCACTCCACAACTGTTTGTATTACTTGCTACATAAACCCCCCCTTTGTTAATTTATTATGTCAGGACAGCAGAACGTGGCAGATGAAAATGATGGAAGCAAGGCTCATTAGGATTCCATGTGCTTTGAGTGGTACGTAAAAAAATGCTGTGTGAAATGTCATGAAAGTAGATTTTGAAGTTTTGACAGATGTGAGAAAAGGAGAAATGTTTGCCATTTTTCTTAATGACACTTGAGTACATTTGGAGAGCCTGGGAAAAAAACCCAAAACAACACCAAGCAGCAATCCTGTAGGGATATGAACTGTTTCCAAAACAGATGCTGGGGCTGAGAGCAGGCCCACAGCATAACAGCAGGCCTGGTCCTGGGCACTGGCTGCCAAAAGGGAACAGGAAGTGGGATAAAAGGTAGTGAAAATCATAGTTCTTCATGACTTAAGCTTGACCTTTGAGTAAGAACTGGCTAGTCTATTCCTCCCCACAATACTGAAGCCCCAAGGTCTCTTTGAACACAGCCAGCAGTGCAAACAGAAACATGCAAATATTATAGGAGCATGAGAGAATGCATTTATATGTAGTTACTAACCCAGCCAAGACAATTAGTGTTATATCTAAACATCATGTTCCTAGACTAAAATCCAGTTCAACAGAAGTCGGACAGTGCATTGCCATCAAGCTGAAATTGTCCAAAGTGTTTTGAAGTTTTGACATGATACAAAAATAAAGGACATGTCATGGATATACCATCCATGTCTTGACTACTGAACTTGGAAGCTGAATCTCTGACTTTGTGAATCTCCTAGATTCACAAATATATGGCTTCAGTGGCTGCACCTTTTGTCCCCTTCAGGCTGTAAATCCTCATTTCTCTCCACTGCAGGGAATGACATTACTGGCAAGAATAAATTCTTCACACTTTTGACCAAACCAACTGCATTTCCCCAAACCAGGCTTTCACCTCAAGCAAACACTACACAGCTCCCCTCCAATAAATGATCTTACTCCTTACAGCTTCAAGGGAAAACTGCCTGCTGAGCAGGAAAACCCACTGGGTTCAATGTGGTGCAAGTCACCACAGACTGGCTGAGTGACACCATGCATGGAACCACTTCTGCAAAACCCATCTGTCCTTACAGATTTGTGGGACAATAAACCCAGAATAAGTGTTTGGTTTATCTATTACCTCTTGGGTGCCAGCAGTGATACAGCAGGGTTCAGTGTGGCAAAAATCCAACCCCCCGGTCTTCTCAAAGTAATCAGAGTTTGAAAAAATAATTTTGTCATAGTAGCAAAGCAAGGGACACACAGTGAATATCAGCACCTACCTCACTGGCAAGAAGTCCCAAGGGGAATGGGATATAGTTTCAATTATGATGAGCTCACCTAATTTTGTCCCCTTTCCAAGGAAGAGTGTGGCACCCTGGAAGAGCAGTAAAGGAGGGGGTCCAGGTGATTTGTGACTTTTTTTTGCACATGCACAGAATTTTATACAATTTCAATTTTATGATTCAATATTTATGAAGTCAAAATTTCTGGTGATAATGCAATAGCACAGTAGCACATTTATTTGAGTCAGAAATGAGAAATGCACAATACCTTATCTTGAGGAACTAGTTCTGGTTGGACTATTTGCAGTGAAGAATCAATTTGTTGAATTTAGTCTTTTTGCCTGCTTGTAAATTGTCCTGAAACAGATCACAACTTCCATTAATACATCCACAGTTCAAAATTATCTAAAAAGCAATGCAAACGTATTCCAGACTGAAAAGCTATTCATTTACTGCTTCAAATATTTGATATTAAAAATTGAACTCTTTTTTCCTTGGGCCCACAGCTCACCTGGTTTGTCAGTTCCCTGACTGGGTAACCACAGCTTTTTCAGGTACAGATATTTACAAGAGTTAATTGCTAATATTTTCTTCTCTATCCTTTCCTTGCCTCTATCTGCTCATCTTTCTAGACTTTCCAGAGGCAGAACTTCACAGCCTCTCAAAACAAAACACCATCCTCAGTTAGAATTATGGGGCCAGCCTGGGATATTGGCTACTGATATGAGGGGGAAGAATCCCACAAAACAACTACCTTCTTTCTGCTTTTGTTTTGCTACAAGGTCAACACCATATACAGCTGATGTGAAGTTTACATAATTATTGCTGCATCTTTTGAGCTCAGTGTATGAACAGTCCACATTTTGAGGTGTTTTCTGAATGGAATGAGAACTGGAGCTAAGTAAGGCAGAAAACTCCATGTTTGTCGTGTGTCGTGCTTGATTAGCAATGGGCAGCCAGCCAGTGGCAAGGCTTTCACCATGATAGAAACAAAGTCCCAGTGTTTGCCCTCTCAGCTTTTCCTGCAGTGGCTGCAGTGTTGGAGGTGGAACTATCCAAGTTATGTGGCTGTGATGCAGAGAGCAGCTCAGCCACACTTTGCAGCAAGGACTTAAAAAAAGATTCCAAAATCCAGCAGCAACTCAGGGAAAACTAGGGGTATAACCAGCCACAAGCCTCTAGTTACTGCCATAATCAGTGCAACTTCACTGGCACAAAATAGCCAGCTGAGATGTCAGATCTGGTAGCCCAGGACTGACTGCAATACCAAAATCTTCTGTTATGGGAAGCAGGGAAGCACGGAGATAGGAATGGGCACGGGTGGTTCCCCAGCCTTGCCTGGCTGCCCTGCTGCCCTTCTCCCCATGGCACCCAAGTGAGCTCATCCATGCCATGCCCCACACATCTGCCCAAACTCTTTTACACTGCAGCCACTGAGCATTACAATAACTGCTGGCAGCAAAGAGCTTAAATAATGCCCTCCAACAAAGCAATTTTGATCATCTGTGGACTCACGAAAAATTTCTATGCTGGCTTCCACAGGTTGCAGTTTTATTTGCAGCTCTGTAAGCTTTGGATTATTATTTTGAAAGGAAGGTGACTGTGTATAAAGCCAGCTCTGCAAAGCACTGGGAACAGCACAGGCTCTCATTTCAGGAGGGATATGGCTAAAATGTAACTGACACAGGAAGGATCTGGGAAGCCATCACAAAAACTTCTCTTCCAGTAGGTGTTACTAATTTCCTTGCAGATCTTCCACTGGTGTTTTCAATTGAGATAAATAAAGGAGAGCCACATATCTAGTGCTTGGTGTTTTTCTTTGCACCCTCAACATTTAGATGCATTTTATTAATTTATCATATGCAGATTGGCTATTATTATGCAAGTAATTGCATGGCAGATAAGTAAATCCAGGCCCTGTGAAAAGTGAGCTCTTTCCATTTCAAGAAGTCAGCTATCTGCTAATTCATTTTACGGTGTGCAATCTTGACTGGTTACTTTTGCTTTTCACAGCTTTCCTGTTTTAAAGAGAAGAACATGTTAAGAGGAAGTGTGTCCATTTACAGCCCAGCTGTACCCCAGCTTGCAGCAGCTCTTGACAGCAGAAAATGAGAGGGGTTTCTTAGTGTTCCTGCAAGAAAAGTCTACATTCTTGAAAACAGCATGAATAGGAAGGCTCTTCCCCCACATAATGTGAGTGATACCAAATTCTGTCCTTCTGTGGGTGCAGTGATGTGAAAAATAGAAAACTGTACTGCCTGACCCCATGGGTCTGTTTTACATCTGGAGAACCAAACACAAATAAGACACGTCTGAAAATGGAAGCCTGTGTCATTTGGGAGAAAGTAAAAAAAAAAAAAAAGACACCTTTTTTCACATTAACATTTTTAAATTTTTTTAATAAATTATTCAGTGGGTTCATGGAAAACAAAGAATGGCCATGCTAAGGGCCAGACTCTCCCTGCTCCTTGATGAGATGTGCAGGGCAGGGAACCACAATGCAGGATGCAGGGCACCTCTATTACTCTGGCAAGGACAGGGGCATGAGCATCCAGCTGGCACTGGCCAGGTACCCCATGCTCTGTAAAGAAGTTTAGACTTGCTGTAGATGACAGGAGAGGAATTTTCCAGTGGACACTTGGATACAACTTTGGGAAAGCCCAGCTGTTCCTGCTGACTTTATGTCCATCTCTGAAGAGCCAAGCTGAGACCCACATAGCACATTTAGTACCATCCCCTTTCAGAGCAACTTGTTTCCCAGAGAGCCCTGCTAGGTCCTCTCACCATGATAGGGGTGGAAGAAACAGCAGCTGCTCCAGCATTTGGTGTACACCACAGTTTAATCAGACTCTGCCTCCAAATATTAATGGCATAAAGAGACTTGTGGGCTACAAAGTACTTCAAGAGGTCATCCAGCCCATTTCCTTGATTTAAGGCTGGATTAGTTACAGTATATCATTCCTGCCAAAGCTAGATCTAATCTGCTCTTCAAGATCTTCAGCAATCGAGATTTGACAGCCTCTGAAGGCTGCTGCCTCACCATCATTACCATTACAAAGTCTCTCCTTGACGTCTAACTCGATTCTTCTTGGCAGCGATTGAAGACCGATGCTCCTCTCCCAGCCACCAGAGACGAGGAGATTATTCCCAGCTACCTTGCAGTGGCCTTTCATCTCTGCAGAGATTGGCTTCACACCTCCTCTCAGTCCTCACCTCTCTGGGCTAAACACAAATTCAGTCCTTTCTTGGTGGCACATTTCCTTCTCTTCTCGCCTCACTCCATAAAGGTATGTGCAAGCAAACAAGATCAGTACAGTCACAGGAATTGGGGGGAAGGCTTGTCCTTAAGTGAAACTGCCCAAGGAAACTCTGATGTGCTATCTGGCATTTACACAGAAAGTTGTGCAACTATTTACTGAGCAATCAGTAAACATGGTTTTTAACCATGGCAACTTCTGTACCCTGCATCCCACATTCGTAGAAAGCTGCTTCAAATAAATAGGAAACAGACCTGAAATAGCATCACACCACTGCCTTAATTATTAGCCCATTGATCTTGTATCATGTGTAAATAGGGACCTTAGAAAGCACTTTTGGAGGAAAGAAACATGAATCCTAATCATCCCAGATAAAAAGGGGAACTGTACAGAGACCAGGCTAGGAAAGGTATTGCAAAAAATTGCTTCCTTTCTGAGAAAGAGTACATCAGTTATCTAGAAAATATATTTATCATTCCAAATGCACAGAAAAAACAAAAAATGACTGGTGTGACAGAGTATGCCAGGTGCCACCTGCTGTTACAACCTGCTTTTGCTATTATTATGTGTCACACACGTGCCAACACTGATGATAAATATAACATGCACGTGCTGCTTTAATATCCAAATCCTCATTTTGGGTAAATGACCTCTGGATCTGAATATTGTTTCAACCCACACCTGGTAGTGTCTGTAAACTGGTGACTCAGTCACGTGAATCTCAATCTCAGCAGGTTACACTTGCAATCAGTTGGAGGGCAGGTATTTGTGGATACCAAATAGGGACAGTAGCTCCAAAATCCATGCTGAAGCCTGTTTATGAATACCCATTTAAATACACCATCTGTGAGAGCATCTCATGCATCCTGTTGGGTTCCAACATTTGTTACAGCTTCCTGTCTTAGCCTACTGCCCAGAAGCTCACCTTTTCAAAGCTGGACACATCAGTTGGTGGTGGTGACAAGGACCACTCCACCTGGGGCAACATCTGGCCTCAAGTGACACAATGCTGGCCTGCTCCAAATTTTAAGCACCTGTGCCTTCAGCTTTAAGGTTTACTTTTCCCTGGATTGGCAGTGTCTCAGCAGAGCCATCTGGACATGGAGCACCTTTAAGGCTTGTGTTAGCCTCATTAAAAAGCCAAGGCAGTGCTGCAGTATTTTCTGTATTGTGGCTCATGGTCAGCCTGCACAGACTGGTGGGGTGGTGGGGAGACTCGGTGGCTTGCTGGCCACAAAGTCCTTCCTTGCTGTGTTTCTGCAGCAACTTAACAGAAGGAGATGGGATGGGAGGTTGTTTTTCCAAAAAGAGCATTGTTGGAAGTAAAGAGAGTAGAGACAAGGTAGGGCAGGACTTGTGCTCCTTGCTGAGCAAGCTCCTTGCTCCTTGGAGAGCCTTGGCTGCTGATGGTAAGCTACGCTCAACCAAAAGGCAGTCATTGATACTGGCAGGAAGACAATTGCAAACAACATCAAAAACTGCATTTTCTTGAGATTAAGATTCTCAAAATTCATCATAAAACCCCCTTAAAATTCATGTCTTTTTAGAAAATGAAATATTTGTGGTTTTTCATAATTAAGAAAGTTTTCAGTAACAAAACACATGAAATCAATGGGCACACTTCATTAATTCAGATGAAACACAAACTATTCAGTACACTCTTGCAAAATGCCAAATTACCTTCATGAGAAACAAAGTAGATTCTGCCCCCAAAATTACAGGGTTTCAGTTTGCAGACAGTTAGTTGGGGAGCACGTGGCTTCCTCCGCAGCTCAGCCCAAATGACACAAGAAGCCACAAAAGCAGAATAGGTGCAAGCTCCATTTGGCAGCTGTGTCACAAGCCAGGTGAGAATAAGGGTGGACATGTCATGTCCCACAGAACAGCAGTATCTAAGCAGACTGAGCCATGAGAGGTCAGAGCTGACACGCAGTGGCAGCAGGCACAAAGCCAGCATGTTCACCTCGGTTTGCACAGTGGCAGGGACCTGGCCTCTGTCCCAAAAGAAAGGTGACACCACAGTCTAGGATTACGGCCTTGGGACACAAAGGAGGACTGCATTGTTCCCTCCCTGCACTCCTAACCCTGCCAGCTCCTTCAACCACCTGCAGACCTGGCAAAAGGGCAGCATCCACCTTGGGCTCAGTGCTGAAGCATCCAAACCGAGCTGCTCCTCACAGTGCAGAGCACCTCTCACAGAGCTAGCCAGCAAATCCTGCATTATAAAATGTGTCCTTGGCTGCTTCCTCTGGTTTTTCACTGTGGATTTCTTTCCCTTACCCATGCATGCCTGTATGCATCCACCCTCAGTGTCTTCAATTCCAGTAGCTTTCTTAAATGTACTTCTGCAGAAACACAAGGCAAAGACAACTCACAGCCAAATTCTACCCGAGGCACCATTCGCTTCACCTCAGAGTGTGCTCCGTACTTAACATTGTTAACATAATGTCTAAAAAGTCTCCTCTTGATTACATTGTCAAGAAGAGAGAAAAAAGGAGCAAAACACTGAGTTTCTGAATAGATTATTCAGAGAACATTGAAATAAACTCCAATCTAACTTTTTGAGTGCAAAAAGGTCCAGTGTGTGGAGGAGCTGCTGAACAGCAAGATGATCCCAGCAAAGTGCCCCAAAGGAAGGGGGCAGGGTAGGCACAGGCAGTGCAAGGACAGGGCAAAGGAGCCAGGCAGGCACACAGAGCTCTGCCTTTATTTCACTCTGCTGGAGGAAGAATTCAGGTTTATGGCTGGCAGATCACACTGTACCCTGCTTAGACCTAGTCAGAGGAAAATGCAATCAAATATCACCCATAAAAAAGGTTCAGGTCAGCCTTTGCCTACTGCAGGCAAGTATGCACTAACAAATGCAGAAGAAAATCTGGCTCCCTCCAGACAAATGCAGACCATGGAACAAATATCATGCCTGGAAAATTGCTGCACAAGTGGAGAATGCATTTAACCCTTTCCACAACCCCCCAAAAAGCCATTACTTAGCTTACATTACAATTAAGATCTTTTCCTTTTCCTAGACTTCTCCACTGGCACGTCTGCACGTGGTGTTTGGCCTTTTATAAATGAGGTCGGCAACCAGAGAGGAGTAGCCCCTGACCAAGGTGCCTGCATGGCCACAGCCCACCCAGCAGCAGAGTTCCTGGGGCCATCCAGCCCCCTAGCCCATCTGGGAGGCATTTCCTCTCCATAGCAGCATACATGAAATGCAGATGACGTGTCTGAATTAGGGCCATGAAGGTTTGGTCTCTTACAGTCCCAGGGACAGGCGAGTTATTTGCGGCTTCACACAATTATCTTTTCTGCTAATAATTTTCAGGCCTTCACAATAATTTTACCACCCACTTAAATTTTCTCCTGTCCATCTTTCCTCCCTGTCAACAAATAGATTATGCCTAGTTTTGCTTTTTTTAAAAGTTACTTTAAAAAAGCCAGCACAGTAATTCCCTTTGAACAGCCAGACCACGTGGGCTCAAGCTTGAGAGTTCGACCAGCAGCTGTTGCAGAAAATAACCTATTCATTAGGCTTCCAAGGAGACCCGATCAAATTACTCAATACAAATAATTTATCTAACAATTTTCTCTTTGCAGATAATCTACATGCAAGGCAACTTCACTGGGGCAAAACTAATTTTTATTATTATTATTATTATATTTTACAAATTTCTTTTTAAAGTTTTGCTGTTTCTGTACACGGTTGCTAGGAGCGTTCATTATTTGTGGGTCAGTATTTGTGCCGTGAGATTGGCACATGCTATTGTTTCCACACTCTGCTGAGATGACCTACACTGTGAAACAGGCCTGAATAAAATTGCTGAAGCTTTGTCTTTCCCCTGTAGGTAGCATTCTGAGAGGTGAATATGGAAAAGCTGGCATGGGGAATATGGATATTGCAAGGCTGTTTCTCCCCACCAGTGTGGGGCAAGGAAGCGGGAAGCATTTATAAATGAACATTATAAATGGACCTGAATTTAAAACTGACAGAGTTCTTTCTTTGGTCTGAGGCAGAAGAACATATACGTGTGTGTGTGTATATAAATATATATGCCAGTATCTGTTGGCTGCTTAGTAAGTTTACATTCCATTTTCTCTTGTCATGCTGACCCAAATTATTTGCTCTTGTGTCTGGACTGCTGTTTGCAAAGGGTGCAGTGACTACTCTTAGCTGTTCTCATTTGATTAACTCTCTAAAAGCCAGTTCTTTGGGGGCAGGTGGCAAGTTCCTTATCAGGTGGCAAGTTCCTTAACAGGCGGTCCAGAGCCTTTAAATAACAGAAATTTGCTTTTTCTGTGCATGGTTGGGATCCACCAGTCTCCACTTCATAGCCCACGGGTGGGGGTCCATGAGGGCCCCCTCCCAAACCCTGGGGGCTGCGGGCTCCCCATCCCTGCAGGCCAGGGCTTGGCAGGGGCTCGGGCAGCAGCTCAGCTCACGGACTCACTGCCAAACACAGGCTGGGCCCTGAGGAACAGCAGCTCTGCTGGCCCTCGGCATCCCAACGCCAAAAAGGGCCGTGAGCGGCCGCAGGATGACATCGGATGACTCCAATTAATTTGCACGGCAGCAACACCCAGGCGCTTCGGCCCCAGTCCCATTCCTCACCACCGGGCACAGAGAGGGGTCTCTGGTCCCCACGGTGCCACCCTCCTGCGCCAGACCCCGGGTTACAGCCCTCAGCTGCCTTCAGAAAGACAAAATTTCCCTCCATGTGATGGTGCGTGCGTGTCAGCCCGCGGCGCGATGATTGATGACACAGCTGCTGCTGCAGCCCCTGTCGCAGAGCTCTAATTTAATTAATGGCTTTCGGCATGTGTGCGACATTACTCCGGCAGCACCTCCGTGCCCCGGGGGAGCGCGGGCACGGCAGGGCGGCTGCTCCTGGCAGCGGCAGGGAAGTCGGAGGGTGGCAAGACAGATGTGCGTACACAAGGGCCAGATGCGATCGGGCACCTCGCGGCTTTGCATGAAGCTTCCCGTAGGCAGCGGCACGTGGAGCCGGCGCTCCATGAGCCTCCCTCAGCGGGGCAGCAGCAGCAGCAGCCTCCCGAGCTGCCGGGCATCTGCCGCCTGTCTGCCGTGTCCTGGGAAAGCCGCGAGCGGGAGGTGAGAACCACCCCACCTGATGCCCGCTCAGCGTTCTGCTTGCGATGCACAAGTGCGAACACCTGGCCCCAGAAGCAGGGGAGGGGGTAGCAGGTGGGAAGGAGTCATTTGTTTTCCCCTTGATTGGCAGCAAAGGGAGATCTCAAAGGGTTAATGGTGTCTGCTCAACCCAGATGTACGGAAGCGCGGGGGGGGAAAAGCTATGCTAAGCTTTCCTGAAGTCTGGAGAATTCAGAAGAATGTGTCAAGAGTATTTCCCAGCTGCAAAATACTGCAGGATGTCTTTTATCTTCTACCGCTGTGCCCTTCGTCCTTGTCAGGAGTAGGGGATGTGAGGCCAGACCACAGAACAAGAAAATAGATTAGAGTGGGCTAACATGCCACTCCCTGGCCCTCTCAAAACTACACCCCGGTTTGAAGTCTGAACCTGTACCCAGACCTCCCACACCTAATTCAATCTTGCTTAAAGAGAAAGAATGTTGCCAAAATATCAACTAAATTAGAACCAGTTTTGGGGAATAGCAGCCGCCTTGGGAGAAGGAATTGTGGGAGGTGCCTGCAGGTCCCAGCTGAGTGGGCTTTCCCCTGTCTCCCCAACTTTAAGCCCAGTCACTGATGACCTTTAAGCCGTACCACTGATGAAGGCTCCAGTGTAACCTTCAAGCCTGGTACCATCTAAACTCCCTGACATCATAAAGCTCAGCCTTCAAGATAAAAGCTTCTGTCTTCCAGCCTAGCAGTTCTCCGTTCAAGAAAAGAGGCAAAACCAGAGATACTGACAGGTTTTTGGTTTGCTATTGAAAATAAAGAAGAACAAGGGCAAAGGAAGAACCTCAGGGAACTTCCATCAGCTCCCCAAATGTTCCCCAGCTGAATGGGTTTGGGGAAAAGGATAAGCATTTTATTGGCTTCAGCAAGCCCTGCAGCATTTGTCCATCATTTTCTTTGAGATGAGCCAGTCTCATTTAACTCCAGAATTTACTGGTAAAAATATTCCTCTGTCTTGTTTTCCTGGAATATTTCAGCCTGGCTCTGCAGTCAGGCATTTCTGAAGAATTTCAGGCATTGCTTCAGTTCAGCAGACTCTTCAACTTTGGACAAGGTTTTAAAAATAGTAGGCTTCTACCTTTTTATTCTTTTTGGGGGGGCTTTTTTTTCCCCTTTCCTTGCTGTTTCCTTTTCATTACCAAGGTACAGCTGTAAAGAGAGAGACAGAGATTCTCCTTTGTTTTGAACTTTCAGTTGGACCAAAGACTTATGCTTCAGAAAAGCAATGCTGCTCTCCCAAAGGCCATCCTTCACTTCTGTTATGCCTCGTTGCCTCGCCTCCCTACATGAGAGAAAATCCCCAACAATATCGTCTCCCTTGAGCTCTAAGAAAACAGGTAATGATGCATGGATGTGCAATGAAATTTCAAAAATGTGCACTGACTTTTTAGAAATATGCCAACTGTCAAATAAAAAATAAAATTAAAAATCAGACCTAGCCAATATTTAAACCATGAAGTCCTCAATAGTGCCAGCTCTGAACTGAAGCTTCTGTCACAGCACAGCAGCTTGCCCAATATTTACTGTTTAAAATTTACCCCAAAAATGTGACCTGGTGCTTAATCCAAAAGATGGTTTGCTTATTGTTATTATCTGTTGCCAGCCTACTGCTGACACACTTCGGCGTTCCTTGAGTGTGTCCTGTATAAGGTTTTCATAGGTTTTACTATTCAAAAAGCCTTAGAAAATCTTAGTTTTGGTTGTATAATGTCCTGGCCATATGTATAGAGATATCCAGCAGGAAGGACTCTGTATTTTGTGCTTACATGAAGGCAAAGTGATGGCAATTCCTTCTGAGCTGGGTACAGGAGCCAATCCATAGATGCAGACACACTGACAAGTCAATAGATATATATGTAAACCCTCTGTGTTGAGTCATACTAGGTTTCATTTTCCTATAGATATATGTATTTATGGCTGTAGCATATGCTCTGCACCCAAAGATTTGCTATCAAGTGGATGTGCAAGTGGACATAGCTGCACACCTTCTTTAGTGGGCATCCATACCTATATCTGTATGTCAGCACATGAATGAAAAGATACACATGTTCTTTTTGCTAAAGTCTCCTTTCCTAACAGGCTCTACAAGGAACTGTAGGAAGCAAATAGATCTGAAAGAGTGTGTGTGTATGGAGCCACAGGGGTGTTGGTGTGCTCCTGCTGGCACCTGCAGGGATGTCGGAGCAGGGTGGCAGCTGATACACAATTCCACATTCCCGATTTGATGGTGACAGTGAGAGTGTGTCCCTGCACCTGGGTACAACCCTGAGTCCTGCCTGGCACTGCTGGCTCCTCAGGCAGCCACTGGGCAAGGAAAGGGCAAATCACCGCAGCAGAGAGGCCATCAGGGTAGGTGCTGGTGGGTGGTGAGGCCAAGCCTGCTGGCTGCATGGGCTTGTTCAGCTCCTGCTGGGCTGTGATTGAAAGCAAGCAGGACGTGCTTCCCTGTGGAAAGGCTGGAGCTGCAGGGGATGTGGCTGGCTGTGCATTTGTGTGCCGGCCAGTGCCTGGGAGCCAGCATCAACCCAGGCCACGAGGCTGCAGCCCCACAGGGGCCATCCTTTTGTGGCTTATTTTAACCACTTAATCAAATTGCACTCCTGGGCTTTTCTCTGAAGGTAGCCCAAATCACATTTGGACAAAGCAATTTGGAAACATATTTTATTGAGAGAAGCCCAATAGAAATAGGCTTAGAAATAATCACGTGCATGCCACACATTTTCTGGTCTCTTTCACAAGGCTTTTTAAACTAGAGATATTTACATTAACTAGGCTTTGCATTTTCACGGGATTACAGGTTACACTTTCAGCTCTGTGCTGGGGGTGGCTCCCCGGGGCTGTGAAGCACTGCTGTGCCCAGCTGCCCACCCACTCCCCTTGCAGGGCCACCCTCACTCTGCAAACCCCATCTTCCCAGTGCCCCACGCTGCTGGTTGCCTGGCTTGACCTGACACAGACCCCAGTGCGCTCCATGACCCCACCAGTGAACGTAGCAGAACTGCCTTGGGACACTGGCACAGCGGGGTCCCAGTGCCTGTGTCGGGGTGCCTGGAGCCTGGAGGATGCAGGATGCCAACACCTACCACTGTCCCTCTCACCTGGAGGGGTGGCATCAAGCACTGCCCTGCTCTGATGGAGGGTCAGGTCTGAGAGGTAGGCTCTGATCTCATCTACCTTCATGTACAATCCACAGTAACACATTAAAACTTAGTATTTTTCCCCCCAGACTCAGTGCAAAGTAAATCACAAGTTCAGGCCTCCTACCTTTCAGATTTGTGTTTTTCCTCTTCCTCCACACTTGATGAAATATCTCTTTTTTTTCAGTGTTCACTTGGCATTTGTGAAAACTGCACCACAGGGGATGAAATCCAAACTTCTCTTCACGTGTAACACACTCACACTGGCAAAGAACTGGGCTGAAGGGCTCAGGGGGAAGGATATGCAATAAGAAGAGGAGAGCGCCTGTGAATTTCCTTTATTAAAAGATGAGAGGTAAGTGTGTTACATCTTCTCTGAAGCTGCAGGAGAATTGTTTCCATATAAAACATTTGAAAAGTATGCTGTGTGGCTTTTCACCAGTCTTTCAGGAAAAAATTATGAGTATTATTTACTTTGTTCTAGAAATATTTTAAGAATTTAAAACTAATCCCTGTTTTATAGGCATGGTATACTTACTCTCTGTACATATGCTGTAAAAGCAAAAATATTTTATATGTCTTATTCAAATCTATAAAATACCATTACAGAAAATTGTTACTTTTATTACTCAAGCTGAACTCTTATGAATAGCTACTCCATTAGATTTACACACTGACTTTTTAGAGTTAGAAGTGACACTGTAAAGCCCAGGAATAGCTGTGATATTTATTTTAAAGGCTGCATTACAAATAATTTTCTGATAACAATTCTTTTTCTGATTGGGTTATTACTTTATTGCTCCCTGACTTTTTTTCCCCAAACAAATTGCAAGGTGTAAATCCAGCGCTTACAGTGACAGATGTCAGAGGAACTGAATGCTCCTTGCAGGTCCTCCAGAGTTTCTTTCCTTGTGTATCCCCCAGACACTCCTTTCCTTGTTTGCCCTGGCAGACATGTCCCACCCAGCAGAATCTGTCCCACGCTGGGTTCGAGGCCAGGGTCCTGTCAGACAGGGAATGCCACTAATGCAGGTCATGAGCAGCTGTCTCAGGTGAGATGTGGAGCTGCACCTTACAGTGTTTGAGGGTGGCTGGAAACCATTTCAATTTGAGTGTGCATGTAAAGGTATCTTTATTTCCATGCTCTCAGACATAAACACACATGCAGACCTCCCATACTACTAACTGGGGTATCCCAGACAAGGAAAGGTACGTGCAACACACAAAGGCAAGTCCAGCACATCACAGAACCATCACTAAAATGTCTGCAGCTGTGCAGGTTAAGATGTCTCCCCCTAACCTAAACCCCTTTCCCCCTGGCCTGAAACGCTCAACTTCCATGCAAGTACAATTTCCAGGTCCAAAGGACAAGTCTGACAAAGCTCAGTAGCTCTCCACCTGGAACCGCCTCCTGCCCCCGGCACGGAGCCCCGCCGCGCACAGCGCGCACCGTCCCCGCCAGGCCAGCGCGATGCGCTGCAGCGCAGTGCCGGGCTGCCCGGGACCTGCTGGGCTCGCCAGCCCTGCAGCTGTTTATGGACAGTGCACATGTGGCACTGAGGGACCAGGCTGAGCACAAGGTGGGCTTGGCAGTGTCAGGTTTGTGGTGGGATTTGATGATCTCACAAGTCTTTGGCAACCTGAATGATTCTGTGATTGTAGCAGCCACAGTTGCAGCTCTGAGGTGCACAGGAACAAGGACCTTCTGGATACCAGGAATACCACTGAAATTTCAAAAATCACACTAGCCATGGACAAATGCTGGATTTAAGGTGGCTGGGAATATGGCTGTCTTTGAAGGAGGGTGGTGAGCTCATACAGCAGTTTTCCCCACGTGAGGCATTTCCATTTATTGTCCCAAAGCCTCCAGTGCTGCTGCTGCCAGAGATAATGCTCTGGACAAGATGGACAGCTGGTGTTGCCTCTGCATTCCTTGGTGTATTGCCTCCTTTTACCTCCTCTGTTTCTTCATTCCTTCTCAAAGTTTTGAAAGATGCCAAGGAACAGAAACTGCAATACTGGAAACAGGATTCCAGACAGCCCCCAAATATTGTGAAGATTTACCTGGCAGGTTCTCGTGACCACCCTCCTGCCTGTAGTGCCTGAGCTGTACAGCAGGAACATGTGGTTCCAGCAGTCAGAACCAGTCCCACAAGTTGCTGTAACTCCCCTTGAAACACTAACAGGCAGAGAGCAGCAGTGCTAAACACCTGCATGTGAAAGCAGAAAGGTTTCTGTGTAGTCAGGCCTCAAAAGAAGAGAACATTTGTATTGCATTTTTAAACTAATGACAGATAACTTTTCCCATTGAGATAAAAACAATAAAAATAAAAGGATTGTGGCCTATAACACTCATATCCTACAGCTTCAGGCATCCTATTCCTCTGCCTGTCACTTTTATATATGCATATATAAAAAGTGTGATAGCCTGCCACTTTCTACATATAAAAATTTTATAGCGGGCACCAGGGGCGACCACTATATTTTAGTGCACAAAAAAAATTTCCATGAGGATACTGCCTTGATTTTTCCTACTTATAGTTTCCCAGAGCATTACATTTACGGATCAAGATGTTTGTACTTGTTCTCTGTGTGAAAGTTAAGGGATAGACAAGAGTGCTGTCTTCAAAGGAAAATTAATTCATCTCTTTTTCCATACATGAATGAAAGAGCTTTTTCCTCTGTTATTTGTAAGTATTTCATACTCTTGCAGACAGCTACTATGTTTGGTTGGGTTGGAGTCTTTATTTTTAAACAAAAGTGGATTTGGTTTATAGGGATGCAACAAGTTAAGCCTGCCTACTGAGGATATACAAGGGGTTTTCTTCATCTATTCTTGATCAAGCATTTATAAGAAGAGCACTGTGCCACGTTCAAGTAGGAGCTAGAGCAATACTAAACTGCTACCAGCTCAGGAAGGGTACAGCAAAGGGCTTGTAAGGCCTCTCAGACAAGCATTATTGGGGTCTCCTCCCCTCTCCTTTGTTTCATTAGTAGCATCAGGATTAACAGGTTTTTGTTGAAATCTAAAGAGAGGATTGAGGGAGCACCAAAGAAAAGCCACCCACTGCTGTTTCAGTGGCACTCCACTGCTACAGAACTTCCTGCACAGCTCTGGGGAATTCCTTCAGCTGCCACCTGAACTGCTCCTGGGTAATAATTAAAAAATAAAAACTCCTTCTACAGAAGTCAGTGCCTCCTTCTGCTCCCCCAGAATTTCATGTTTCAGCCTGTCTGTTTTACCCCCTTTACCCTCCCCATTGAAAGTACAGAGCCCTGCAGCTCATACTGTAGAGGACAACTACTTGAAAGGTTGTTTTCCAGCTGGGGTCTGGAATGACTCCTTCCTTTCCTCTTGTAGTTTGGCATTCTCACCACTGATACAGCAAAAGTGTGTGGTTTTCAGAGACCCTCTGTGAGCTGAAGGAGATGGCCATCCTTGAAAAATCAGATGTATTTCTAGGTGGGAAGTGCACTGGGTATGCCAGTGTGGAAGATGAGCCTCCTGTGTGCTCATAACCTACTTGTGACTGCTTATCTATTAATGAATAAGACCTTGGGAAGTCAGGTTTAAAACAACAACAAAATTGATAGCTGGGAGAAATGAAAAAGAAAGTGAAATTTCAAAAGCACTTAGCATTGACTTCTAATGAGTACATTGATTTCCAGCACCATTTCCAGTTAAATAGCTCTGATACATGAAATAGGCCATAAATATAGAGAATCTCTAATACTAAATCATAAGTGCCTCATACCCTGGTCTTTAGACCAAGGCTGGAGCATGGGAGTAAGTATTTGGAAAATCTTTTTTAGGATTCAGCTTGAGGCACTTTGTGTTTTCTCACAATTTGGCAGCTAAGGCAGCCAGAAATGCTGGCTCTTAAAAGTTTGCAGACACATCAGAAAAATTATGGTGTTCAAACTGCCTGAGAAGGCTGGCCATCCTAGATGGCAAAAGGCAGGAAGCAGGTGAAAATGGCAACACGCAGAAAACAAAGCCAGTAAGTAGTGAAATAATTTTAAAAGGTCAATGGTGTAGAAAGCAGACATTGAAAGGGAGAAAAAAAATCTAAATAAATGTAAATCCATTGAGTCTTGCCTCCTACAAGTCATTAAATATTTCCCAGCAGTGCTGTGCTAGCTGCTGTGCGTACCTGGGCTCTGAGGAGCATTTCTGCCCACTCACAGCGCTGTGGGAAGGCAGATGGCCCTGAGCCAGGGATTTCCTAACAGCAGCATCTTGCCAGCCTCTCACAGTGCTGCCAGCCACTGCTTTTTTGCCCCCAGCTAAACTGGAGTGGTGATTTAGGTTGTTTTTATTTCCCAGTGTCCCTTGGCTCTGAAATTAATTCCTTTGGGATTTGAAAGTGCCAAGATGCACCGACCTCTAGCTCACACTCTCCGCTTGGGTTGGTTTTGTGGTGTGTTGCCAAGGTGATGCCTAGAAAGGCTCAGGATGGCCAAGGGCAAGGGGTTTGGCCTAATTTTAGGGAGGGAGGAATTGTGTCAGTTGGATAGGTTTGTGTTTTCAGGGCATTAGCTTAATTTTAAACACTTAAGAGATCTCTTAAGGCACCTGAACCATCAGGGCTAGGCTTAAAGCACTTACCTAAGGCTACACCATGGACAAGAGCAGATAGAAATAAAGGTCGTGATGGGAGCTCACCATTCTTAGAGGCTGTGTGTGGGGACAGGGCATGCAGGATGCGGTGCAGAGCAGCCTGCTCCAAATTCACCTCTGCCACCACCATCCACATTCCCAGTGCAGGGGGCAGTGGTGTCCAACTTGCTCTTGCTTCTGTGGGCTTCTCTTTCATGTCAATACTGATGGGCAAGACATTTAAAATAATTGGAAAATTAATAAATTAATAAATATGGGATAAATATGGGGGGAGTTCTGTCTGAAACAGTTTTGTTCAGTATTTTCAGGTTTCATCTAACAGCTGGAATAGGTAGTTTATCTCTTTTCCTTGATTTATGTATCTTTACTTGGGTAGCATGTGGAGGAAAAGGAAATGTGGAAAAAACAGTGGATGGTGTACTGGTTTTGGCTGGGGGTTAGTTGTCTTCACAGCAGCTGCTATGGGGCTGTGTTTTGGGTCAGTGCTGGAAGGTGCTGTTAGCACAGGAATGTTTTTGTTATTCCTGAGCAGAGCTTGCACAGAGTTAAGCTCTTTTCTGCTTCTCACTCCATCCCACCAGCAAGGAGGCTGGGGGTACATAAGGAGCTGGGAGGAGACACAGCTGGGATACCTGACCCTGACTGACCCAAGGGATATCCCAAACCAAATGGTGTCAGTGTTAGTACATAAAGTGGAGAGAAGGAGGAGGGTGGGGGGACATTTGGAGTGATGACATATGTCTACCCAAGTAACCCTTACATGTGATGGAGCCCTGCTTTCCTGGGGATGGCTGAACTTCCAGCAGGAAGTGGTGAATGAGTTCCTTGTTTTGCCTTCCTTGCATGCTCAGCTTTTGCTTTCCCTATTAAACTGTCTTTATCCCAACCCATGAGTTCTCTCACTTTTACCCACCCAATTCTCTCCCCTATCCCGACACGGGTCAGGAGTGAGCGAGCAGCTGGGCAGGGTTAATCCACAACAAAGACGTGGGGATTTTGGGGGGCTGCACAGGAGAAGATGCTGATAGACTAAAGGATGATGTTGCTTTCTGCCTTCAAACTGATCCAAGTATCTGCTCAGCTGGTTAGCCAGGTTTTTCTTTGGGGGAAAGAAATTCCATTTTTGTGACTGGGGCTGGACCACTTTTGTGACACATCTGCAAAGACAGACCATGCACCTGTGCTTGTGGAAAAAACCTCCTAGGAAAATGGGGGAAAGAATGGGTGTTTTCTGTCCTTTTAGGAAAGGCCAAAAGAATTTAAAAAAACCTCATAGCAGCAGTACACCAAACAGCTTTCTCCAGTCATCTTTATCTATAAGAGGAGCTCTGGGGGTGGTCCCCTCGGGTGCTGCTACTGTGTCAGATACTCTGCCAGAGCAAGATGCATATAGCATCATCCATGTATGAATGCATATAGCATCCATATGTGCTTTGGAGGCCCACAGGGCAGCCTCCAGGAGAAATCTGAGTGGGACAGAGAAAAGGGGGCCAGGTAACGAGCCACGGTGTGAATTCAGCTGTTGCCCTCGAAAAATGTGGCTGAGTATCTAATTCTAGGTGTTACTTTGCAACACTGGTGAAATACCTCTTGGTGAAAAGCAGCAGCCTCTCTGGCCCGGCAGCGGCAGCCTCATGGTCACCGCTGTGCACGGACAAGGGGATGGGGTCAGCACGAGAACAGCGAGACCAGCCATGGGGACAGGAGCCCACGCACCTCCTTGGTGGCCAAAGCAGCTTGTTGCAGGTTAATTGTTAGCCACGGTGTACACTCACGTTGGGCACATAGGGCCCTTGCCGCTATTTGCCATCCTCGGCGAGCAAACACACCCAGCGCCAACTCCGTCCCCGGCGCGTGGAGTGGCACCAGGGCAGAGCAGCACCTGGCCACGGAAAGGTTTGAAGAGGATGCTGAAGCTGGATGCAGCGTGTTAAAGAGGAAGAGCAGGGTCGGGGAGGCCAAAAGCCGGGGAAGGAGGCTGCAATTGTTCTATTGAGGCCACGTCAGAGAGACAGAGGAGCATAAACAGCCGCGCAGGAAAATGAAGGCAGAGCACTTAAAGCCGGTGTGCATTTTCGAGGCAGAGCGAGAGACATCTACCGGCTCCCGCATCCCCGCCGCCGGGGGCCCCCTCCCACTAATTACGGCAAGGTTTCCTCTCCTTTCGGCTGACAGCCGGGGAGCGTAATTAGCGTCTAATAAAACCCCGAAAAAGTCAGAAATGCGGGAGCGGGCTAAACAATAAACACCGGGGGCCGAGGCGGGGCGGGAGCGCGGCGGCCGGGCAGAGCCCCGGCTAAACGGAGCGCGGCGCGG
>VXAC01004349.1:276890-326645 GCA_013399225.1 Rhipidura dahli
AAAAAAAAAAAGCCCCCCCCGACCCTCCCCGGTCTGTTTAAGCCGCTGCACTCTAATTATTTTAAACAAGCCTGGCGCAGCACAGCTGACAATTAGGAAACCCTGCTTGCGGGCCCGGGGGATTCATGTGAGCTCTCATCATCATTGCCGGCTCCACGTCCTTCCCATTTTGGCACGGCGATGGATGAAGGCAGGCGGGGCTGCCTGCCCTTGCAGCCCACTCTGCTGAGATTTCAACCAGTCAGGGAATCGCAGTTTGGAAGGCAGAATCCCAGCCCAGCTCAGGGGCCATGGTACCTGAGGTGCCTCTGGCTCCTGGGCACATCCATTGTGAATTTTTTTTTCAGCAATGGGATTTCTGTGGTACACGACTGCTATTCCCCAGCTGGTGTTATCTGCTGAGAGCCCGTGCCAGTAGTTGACACTGCTTCTCCCCACAGAGGGGGGAAGCGCGCCCGGGCAATGATGAATGTTTAGCTTCATGGTAGCACATTTGTCATGTGAAATTAAAATAATATTGTGTAAACAGCACCTTTCGGCTATGGAGCTGGAGGTGCTGTGCAAATATGAATCGGGGGTGGGGGGCTTAGATATGAACTATATGCCTAGGTAGACTTTGTATCTCAACAGGACCTGTTTCCACATAAATGAGTTGTTGCAGAAATTTATCTATTGGCAATAATTGTTTAAAATACACTAAAGCCTGTTTAGCGTACAAATCAATATTAAATCTCTACAAAGAGATCGGCTCCCTTTGCATTTCATTACATCTATTAGGTTTAATTAATCTGCAAATGGAGTGACATAAAGATTTTTTTTTTTTTTTAAAGCAAGATAGGCTAATTACAGGTCAAAGGCTTTTTATATGCGCCCTTATCATTCCTTACGTATGTATGTCCATTATACACAAACGGGTAAGAGATGGCCTATGGATACATTTGCACATTGATGAGCTGGCTTTGAAATGCAAGGTTTTGCACCAGACCTCCCTACTTAAACAGGAGAGGAGAAGGAATAAAATAATTCAAAGTGTTAAATGCTTCAGTGTGCTTTCCTGACAGCAAGGTTGGCGCTGGTGACCATCATCGGGGGATAAATCATTTTGCAGCCACTGCAGCCAGAAAGTGAAGTTCAGATGCTGGAGAGCTTAATTAGGAAGCATGTTAAAAGTGAAAGGGTGAGAGTCATGTTAATTATGTGGGGTTCCTCTTGGAGCAAACCCAGGCAGCAGCAGTGCTGTAAGGCTCACGGAGCATCCTGTTGTTCCCTGCATTAATCAGCCCACGTTACTGCTATGACACAATTGCTTATACAAAACCCCATCCAAATGCAAAGGCAAATTGCAGGTGGAAACTTGGATTTGATTGTACTTGATTACTGTGACGTAACCTTATGGTTTTGGAGCAGCTCCACGCTCCAAAGAGTATTTCAGACACCAAGTGGGGTGTTAAAAGAGCTCTCCTGTGCTGGCATGAATATGCAGCCTGAAGGCTTTGACCAGACTCTGTGGACTGTTTGGATTTTTTTCTACCATTAAAAAAGTCTGTGAAATTGAAGACTCTTGGTTATCACATGCAAGAGAACTTTTGATATGAGGTCCCAAAGGCTTTATAGATTAGCAACTCAGTAAATTTTTCTGCTTTGTCCTCTTGATGAGGGCTTAAGTCTTGTAAAAATCCTAATTGTGGGGTACATACACATAATGTCTACAATTCCTGCCTCAAAATTAATGATGATGATGATAATAATAATAAAGTTTCACTTGAGTAATCCCTTAGTGATGATAATTAGGATAATGGTGAAACTTAAGCTGTGAAGACATAACTGCTGCTCTCTGAAGCCCTTTAGCTCCCCCATTTCAGCCCTCTGGAGTCACCACTGCCCTCAAGAAACCCTGAATTTCTGGAATACTCTTTGTCAGGATGACCTATTTCCAGACATTTGCCCCCAAGCCTGTGTGATCTGCTGGCAATTTTTCCTTTGGGAAGCCATCCAGCAGACCATCAGGAGAGGGCATAGGCTGGTTTCCCAACAGGACCCCTCTCTGGGGTTCAGAGGGGCACAGCTCCCCCTCACAGGTGCTTCCTTGCTCAGACACTGTTGTGCTCTGGCAGCAAGAGGAGAGTTTTGTACGTGGAAGCTTTTTCTCTAGTGATGGAGAAGCCCAAATCAGCACCTGTAGCAGCCCAAGATGTGTGCTTGTCAAACCTTTGCCAAACCTCTGCTAGTTACAAAGACCACATCTACATGTTTTTCCTACATGCTCTTGATTCAGGCAAAAAAACAGGGTTTTTTTTTCACTCCTCTGTGGGTTTGTTCCCCCCACCCCCCTGTCCTATTAGTATTACTTACTGCTGAAAAATTTTCATAAATCACAGTTTTCAGCTGTGATATTAGTCTATCAAAATCTGAGGCGCAATCAATAAAGTTTTACTAAGCAGTCCTTATAAATGATGTATTAGGGTAGTTCACAAAGGAGGTCTGAAATACCTCATATTTTCCATAATATTAAGTGTAAAAGAAAATAGAGAAACCAGTGATACCAGCAGGGAAATGGTTGATTTGACCAGTGAACAGTCCTGGTCTCTTCCTCTCTCTTTCTCTATCCCCTCACCACTGTATGACTGTGATATAGGAAGGTCAGCCTGTACTTGTGATTCAAAAATACCACCTGGGAACTGCCATACAGCTGATGCCATTTCCAAGATTTTCACTTGGTTTTTGTTTTACAGGATTCAAAACCTAAAATTCTGCTGAGACACATCAACCTGCAATAGGTATCTGGAAAGGAGCTCCACAGACATTTCCACAAGAAACAAATTCTCCCAGTGGGTTTCTGCCTTAACCCTGATACTGTGTCACTGATCCTGAGATAAAAAAACCTAAAAACGTAGCTCTGCCTTTGCATACCTTCTGTTTGACATGGGGGAAAGAATAAGAAGCAGGGAGCATCTTATACATGTACTGGCCTGGTAGATGTATTAAAATGCATCATCACCATCATCAGCTGTCATTAGCCACTCCAAGCACTGAGTTATGGCAGAGAAAGCAGAGATAATATGTGCAACAAGGGGGGAAACAGCATTTAGGGCCAGGAATATATTTGGCACTGACAGTACTCTGGAATCGTTTGGCAGGAGAATGCCACCCGTTACATGGATGTGTCCAGCATGATGTGCAACACTTCTGCAGCTGTAGGTCTGTGACCAGGTGTGATTGTCACACATGGAAAATGGATTTGCAGGAAAGATGGCCTGTGACAAATATTAGATAATCATTGACCATTTGAGGCAGTGCCATGTAGATTCAAAGAAACAAAGATAAGAGCAACACAGTAATAATTCGGGCTATTTTGAGAATCACTGAAGATACGTTCCAAAATTAACTGCATATAAGGTAAAAAAGAAACTGCAGAAAGAGGCAGATGAGCTAGAGTTTGTGCAATATTTTCCCCATGGTTTAAAAAGAAAAATAAATTCTCATTATAGATACTTCAGCTTGACAATCTGGGACACCATTACCAAAGATTTTCTACCCCTGACAAGAGCCCAACATTACAGCCTTCAAGAATCTTATATTAGACCACAGCTGCTTTTAGCATTTTAGAAAACCAAGCTTCCATTTGAGATTAAAAGAATATAAAACTAGTAGTTTTTACTCCTGCCACTCACATTAAATCATGTTCTAATAAAAAGCAGCTGTCTGCAACAAACAAAGTGGATTCGGACAACTACAACCTCCTTCATGCTGTGTTTATTTTAGAGATTGGAAACAGGCAGGAGCACATCAACTTTGCAAATGTCAGGCTCTGCATATATGTTTGAATTCATGAAAATGACGGGCTAACCTGGAATATTGTTTTATGGATTAATTTCCTCCCTGTCCTTCCCCATCCCTCCACACCTTCAGGAAATCTCCTGTGATAGCAGCCCCCTAACTTTCACGTGTCTCTCCAGTCAAGCTGTTCTGGCCCTGAGTCAGACCGCTGTCTGCAGCTGCCGAAAATTGATTTATCTCCCCACCGGGGTTGCCGGTGATGGCCAAAACATCAGAGTAATTTAGAATTTGTGGTCGTCTGTATAATCCGATTCCTTCCCCCCACCTTACTTTACAAGCCAGAGTAATGCTTCAGTCTATCTTCTTCCCACCAGCATTCTTTGAACTTCATTTCATAACCATAATGCTATGGTAGCAAAAACATCTGAAAAGGATACAGCAATTCACAGCAAATTAAAAAAGTATGTCCCAGAGTCTATGCAAAAATTTACAGTCAGCAAATGAGTACAGAGAATCATAGACAAATCATAGTCTTGATTCAGCAAATATCTGGCAGGTATCCTGACGTGCCCCACAAGCCCAGAATAAAATAGGATGGAAGAAAAAGCTGAAGGAGGAGATAAGACGGGAGCTGTGGTGTTGGGGAGGAAGCAAGAGCATTTTGCACCATTTTTTCGAGAGGGAAGGTGGGTGCTGCAGACCAGCAGCGTCCTGCTCTGTGTCCATCACTGCAAAGTCCCTCATCATCAGCGCCTCCACCCCGCTCTCCCCTCACACCCCAACGGGAGCTCTGCAGCCGCGGGCCCGAAGCTGCTGCATGGGGGCTGAGGACACCCTTAGGCATGGCCATGCCATACCCATTCAGACATTGCACTGGGACAAAGGCAGGGCAGCACAGGCCCTGCTGGAAGGCAAGAGTGCAACCTGAGCTTTGCCTTCAGGAAGCCTGCTCTGCTCCAGCTGGGTCTACTCCACCAGAGAGACTGGCATGGACCTGCAGAGTGTGGAGAAATTCCTGCTGGGGCAGCTGCATCAGCATCAGCTGGTGGGCAAAAGTGATGGGATACCCTGTGAGACCCCTGACCGTGGCTCCAAGCTCATTGCTCCAGCCCTGGGGGCACATTCCCCACCCTCCAGAAGCCCTAAAGGAAAGCTGGTTTGGGTCCTTCGGAAGGAACCACACGCAGAGCCCAGCACATGGGGGAGCCTTTCCCTCCCGTGAGCCTGCAGGCACTGCACCAACACAGGCACCACGGGGTGATGAAAGCATCCCGAGTAGCGGGCTCATCCGTGACATTAGCACTTCTCAAACTGCCAGGCAAAAGGGACTATCATTATCCACTCTTAACGAGGCCCTTAATGATGATCCTGTTGCTCGGTGACTGGCGCATTACCGACAGGTGCGTGTAGCAACATACAGCCAGAGCTGCTTATAAATCCCTGACCTGCTCTAACTCACACTTGCTGAGGACCTGACCCAAAATATTTATTCCCTCATGGAAAACAGACACTCCAGGTCTCCTAATGGTCTCCCAATGTTCCTGGCTGACCCAGTTTGGAGCGTGAGCTACACTCAGCCCTATTTCAGCACTGAACTAGTTCCATCAGAAATGGTTTCCTTTAAAACTGCTTCCACCAAATGACACGCTATGAAAATGTTTAGATTTTTTTTGAGAAAGAGAGAAAGAGAAAGCGAGTGGAACTAATCAGAAAATATATACGGGGTAAACCGAAATGGGCATTATGTAACATCAATAGAGCTCCTAATTGATTCAGATTCATTCAGATTTTACAGCCCTTTTCAGAATCACCATTTTAGTTCTGACAGAGGGGAGGAAACTATAAGATAATACAAAAATACATGTGACCACAGCTCCTGAGCATATTAATGAAGAGAAATGTAGAAAAAGCAGGATTTTTTCAGAAGAGCAGAATAGCATCTACAGTGATAGATGCAGGGTACAGCAAAATAGGTCAGCAAAGGGAAATATGTGTAATGAATTATATAAAGTTGTATCTATAAAAATGGATGTATTGATGAAAAGTGATTTTAAAATGAAGGCTCAGATACAAATCATTAGTCCCATGGCCAAGACTAATATGTATTCTGCGGTAATAAGCGATGTCATTACAAGTGAATAACAATGCTGTAATGGGCAAGGAGACTTGCTGGGGGAGGGGACTGATTACCAAGCAGTTAGGAAACCTTTTCTTAATTGTTCACGTAGCTTTAGTCGCCTCAGGTGCTGGCAGGGGCAATTTCCAAAACGCGGTGGCGATGCCAAGGAAGACAAGGAGGAAATTCAAAATGCGGAGTGGTGATGGGACGCTGTGCAGGGCCTCCAGCAGGGGCTGGCCCACTGAAACCTCAGGGGGATGTTACTGCACTGGTGAGCTTGGGAAGCAAGGGAAATCACCCTACACTTAGCCGGGTGCCGGGAAAGGACCGCTGAGGACCTGAGGACTGAGAGAGCGGGCGAATCCTCCATGTGCATCCCTCGCTGCGTTCCCGACGGGCTCATCCCCTACGTGTGCCGCCAAAGCCCGCACCACCAGCCTCCCCTGCTTCCCACACCTCTAATGTGTGCCCAGCAGGTGGGTATCGCACTGTGCATCGCATTCCGCTGCCCTCCTGTGCTCCATCTCCGGGGTGCCGGTGCCCTCCGGCCCCGCCGGCATCGCCGCCCGGGAGGGACGGGGCCCGGCCGGTGCTGCTCTGGTGCGGCCGCGGCCGTGGGGGAATGGATGTGCCGCGCCGAGCTGATACCAGCTGAGCGATGTAATACAGTGCCGTCAGGAGCATTACTCACAGCTGATGAACACATACCTTTTCCAGTGGAACACATACATTCCAGAAAGAAATGCATAGATCATTTGCTGAAGCACATTTATTATAGCGAAATGTGTACCTCAACTAATGAAAGGCATAGATCATATAGTAAAATGATTATGCTCACACCTAGCAGGCTCAACCATTTATTTATTTTTAACCAACTTATTTTGGTTAGGAGGCTGAGCATGGCCCTCCCCCTCCTAGGGATTAGCAGCCCAAACCCCATTTTTTTCTTCAAATGTGTATTCATTTTCCCATCATACAAACCCAGGTTTCCATCGCAGGCTCACTAAAAAATAAATTAGTGTGGAGCCCTCTCGTAGAGGAGCTGAGCATCCGAGCTGAAGACAGTTTTGCTATTGAAGACAGATTTTACTACCGAGTATTAGTGGATACTATATTTGGTGTGCCTGCTAATTAAAAATTATGTCTGTGTACTATGAAACATTTTAGTCATTCTCCCTTAAATGTTAGTTTTGCTGCCCACTTGAGACATCTTCTGCATCCTTATTAGCATCTTCAGCCAGAAATAGGTTGAGTCAGTGCCCCTCCAGGGTCAGCCATAAACCAGCCATTCCCAGTACATAAATTCAGTTGGCTCCAGCTCGTGCTTGCCCTGAGGAATGAAACAGGTCAAACACTTTGTTTACGACTAAGGAATCCCCTGGTATACATGTGCCACCCATAACCCCAGCTCAGCAATGCTGGGAACGGATGTAAATCCCAGAGTCACGCTACGGCACTGACACCACTGACACACTGACCGACTGGGAAAAAAAAACCCAGAGCCCTGACCCTTTCTGTTACACGGAATCCCAGCAGCAGCCAAAGGGCAGCCGGACTCTTTCTCGACAGCTGGTTTGATTAACAACAAAGCCGTGTTTTGAAACAAGTAAATAAGGCATTTCTATTTTATTGGGCTGGCCTTTCTTTTGCTGAATTTTATCTGTTTGAAAAACCATCCTAGGGGAGGGGGCAAAAAAGCAAATTGCTTTTTGGAGCAAGCAAGGAAGGAAAAATAGACCAATAAAAGCAAAAAGTGGCCAGAAGATCAGGTATGAAATGACTGCACCCAATATCCCTTTCCCCTTTCTTCCCCTGAACACCATTGGTTTCCAATTGTAGAGCGTATCGATTTGAATTTTTTTTTCAGGTTAACTTTTAATTGCCTTGCTACAGCTGCCAGGCAGTGCCTTGCTGAGCCCATTTCCAGCCGCCATCCCGAGCGCCCCACCACCCCCAGCACCCCGCGCTCTCCATCAATAGCAAATCAAGCGGCTGCTCACAGAATAACTCTTCCTACTTTTTGCACTTGGCAGCGAAGCTTTTTCTGCCTTCTCGTGTGTCACCAACCTTGGGAGCAGCTTCGCCGCCCAACTATCAGCCCTGCTGGAGACTTTTTATCTTCCTTACAAACTTATCTTTAGAGCATGCTTTTTAATGTGTAATCGTTGTTTGCTTCAGCAGGGGAGGCTTCCTTGGGGCTTATTGTGCTTAACTGGCCCTATTGGTGCGAGCCTTTCTGATAGAAGATGTTGTAAAAATACGTGGAGGTCGGGCTGGATATTTGCGTTTCCATTTCATGGAGATAACGACATTTTCCTTAAGTTATATGAGTCCCATTTCATTATTCCATGAACCTCTCGGTGAACCTTGGGCTTCACTATATAATTTATGGTCCCTGATACCATCCAACAGTGTAATCTCATGATTTATGTGCTTCATTTATAATTTGATCATTTCGGTATAATCCGTGTTTTCCTGGATGATTTATGTACTTTCACCTGTAACGTATGTGTTTCATGCCATGATATATACACGTATTCATCAGCCCCTGATGGCACTTTCCCAGCGAGGAAGGTGGGACACCCCAGCCCGAGGCCAAGTCCCGAGGTTAATTGCAATCAATTCACCTTCCGTGCAATTACACTTTCATCTGCACGCGCCTGTGAAGTGAGCATGCTTAACGCCGTATGAGCGGGAAAGCAAATGTGCCTCTTTTCCCCTCAGAGCCAATAAAGCCAGCCGTGGCATAGGATTACAGGGGGGCAACGGGGACAGCTTAGCCCTCCTTTCTAACATTTCCATTGAGAAGGTGCTGAGAATAATTAATTATGTCCCCGTTGTGCTGATTAACGCAGGTCTCGTTTCGGCGAGTATCCTGAATGCTGACGAGGCAGCAGTAGCCTGCTCTGATTTCAGGAGAGCATCCTTGTGCAGGCACAAAGGCCAGGAAAACAAAATCACACCCCTCCCTAACTCCCCCCTTCTGAAATGAGGGCTGGAAGGAGCCAGAGGGACCACCCTGTCTGCTCACTTGTGGGATCAGCTGTACCCAAATTTTCCCTGCAGCAGCAAGCCCACCACCCTCCAGGTCACACGCTTTCTTCCCAGTGCTTTCCACCTTTACCACCAATCTCACTCGTTTTCAACCTTCCTGCTATGCAGCCTGGGCTTCTGGTCCTGTCCACCTCACCCCCACCTTCCTGCCCCTACCATTTAGTCTCAGCATAAATACATCCTGCTCTTTCTGCTCTCCTGTGCAGGACATGCTCCCCACACCACACACCATCCTCAGTGCTCTCAGGTGAACTCTTGCCAATATTTTGACATATTGACATATTTTTCTCCAGCAGCAGTGCTCAGACTGGGGCAGACAAAGCCCCCTGAGCCCTTGCTAGCACTGGGTAGTGCAGAAAGTCTCTCTCACCTGAAGATTCACCAGTTGTTTCACCCAGTGAGGCATCTGCTTTTCCACAGCTGTGCTTTGTGTTCAGCTTGTGATGCTCTCCAACCCCAGCAGATCCTTTTTGTCTGTTGATCTGCTGTTTTGCTAAGGGTTCATGACCAGGGATGTGCACCATTTACTCCTACCTAAACCCAGTCCTTTGCACTTGTCCTTACTGAAGCACCTCGCCTTTTTTTCAGCTGTCCCTACTGCCATGCGTCCCACCACAGGGATGGGGCACAGAGGTGGTGGTTACTGTCAGTGGCTTTTTCCCACTCCGTGGGCTGCATCCCTGTGGCATCTACAGGAGAGTGTGGCTTGAGACAGCATCAGAAGCCTTGCTGAGTGAAGATATATGATATTCATTGCCTCTCCACATTGCTTATTGCCCTGTCATAGGAGGAAATAAGGTGAGTTTGACATGATTTGTTCTTGACAAATCCCTGTTGGCTGTTACTTATCTCCATGCTATATTCTAGAGGCTCATAAATAATTTGCTTGATTATTTCTTCCAGCATTTTTCCATGCACTAAGTAGGCTGAGTGGTCTATGGCTCCTTGGTCCCCTTGCTTTGCCTTTTCTCACAGATGGGCATTCCTGTTATCCTCTTCTGGGCTTCAGAAACCTCCCTTGGTTGCCACCAGTTCTAAAAAAATAAAATTGCCCACAGCTAAATTACTGTTCCTGTGAGCTCCCTCGGATCCAGTCTCGTGGAAAATATCCTGCTGTCTTCTTCTTTCACCCTAAATTCGATCTCCTTGTTGCTGAGATGAACACTGTCAACCTAAAAAAGTTCATTGGTGAATAAATGGGTAAAGCTGGAGGAAAAATAAGAAAGATGTGGAGCACTTTTTTCTTCTTGACGTTGCCTATTGCTGGCTTTCCCACCTCATTTAACAGAGGGCCACCCTCTCCCGGTCACCATGAGAACTGAGATGCCAGTGGAACATACCTGCATTGGAATGAGATGTTTCCTTGTCCTTTCTTAGAATATATATATATATATATGTATGTATATATATATATGGATGTAAATAAATGTATGGTTCTATAAAAATACATAACAAATGTAAAAATATGTGTATAAAACAAGCTGGTGCTTTGATACCAGAAAGGGTGGGATGCCCATGTGGACAGGGCATTCCCCCAGCACCAATGCTACTCATTTCCAAATACCCCAGCCTGCGAGGTAGCTTGCCAAAAGAAATACCATCAAGCTGCAGCTTTTTACCACATGATGAGACAAAAGCCCAGAACAAACTTAGTGTGTCAAAACTCAGCTGTATAAATAGCAGGAAGCTGGCGTGTGTGCAGCCTTTCAAGGGTAAGCCAGATGTGAATCCAGCCGTGGAGCATCCCTTCCAAAGCCGGGGTCTGAGGAGCAGGGATCTCCCTGTCTGCCCTGCTGCCTGCTCCCCTCCTCAACACTGAAACTTGGGCTGCTGTGTTTGTGTTGACCAACACTGCTCTGCATTAAGAAGGAGCATCTCTACATGATCCTAAGACTTTGAAGTTAAAAATCAGTTTGATGGACTTTGATGGTGTTTGCTGGGGACTTTCTCTCCAAGAGGGGGGAATCGCAAGCAGAGAATACTTCTTAGAAAAAGAAAACATTTTGTTTAATTGGGAATGATACAAGCAGTATTCAGCACTATAAAAATAAAACCCACAAAAATAAAACCCCCAAACCCCACAGAACTCCAACAAAAAGCATGCAGCCCTTCGAAGACCTGAGCTGTGACCTGACTGGTTTTGTTAGATATTATTGGCTATCCCTGACAATTAAAAGCATCTTTCAGTAATGTGGTGCTTAAGAGATCCTACCTGTATGTCAGAAAAGCTTAGGCCTCTTGTGACTGAGGTCGATTACAGTACTGGATAGGAAATAAATGTTGCCTCAGTGCAAGTGTGGAGGGAATTTTGTCCATCTTAGTTGAAACCAGTCACCCAAGAACTGGTCTAAGGAAGCAGCCATTAAACTCCCACCACATCAGAAAAGATGAAGAAGGATTTATTAATTCTTGCCTCACTGGGAAGAAACCTCTGAGAGCATAAGGTTAGTTTGCATCCCCCAATTACTGCTTTTTTTTCTTGTCCTTGCTCTCCAAGGGGCAATGCCATATCTGGCCCCTGTTTTCCATTGTCAGGGCCTGGGTACCTCCTGGAGTGCCACTCATAACCATCCATCACTCAGCCCTTGGACCTCTGGGTTCTAACAGCTGGGGGGAAGGAGAAGAGAACAGGAGAGAGCAAAAAGAGATGCACTGTAGCCTGTGGACACACCCCAAGCACAACAGCATCAAAAAGCTGAATTTTGGAGTGACCTCTTTGCCTTGGCATGTCTGGGTTCACAGGGAGGCACTGGCCAGCACAGCCCCAACAGGGCTTGGCAGAGAGGGAGGACAGATGTCCATCCCAAACTGGCCTGCATGTTAAGAGCTACTGCAATACCAGAAATGACCCTCTACAACTGCAGGCAGCTGGTGCAGACCCTGAGACCGACAGTCCTGCTTCTGGCCACTCCTCAGGTTCTGCTGTCACGAGCAGGATCGTAAACTCCAGGGATGTGCCAATGGAGAAGACTTGGTGAAGAGTGACTCCCAGCTTCACAGCTCACACCCTGCCATCAGGATCTGACAGAAACTATCTCAGAATCACTGTTCTGGCCCTGGGTCTGCTACTGGCTGTCAGCTTCTTGGGCAAAAGTGACCTCACAAGCACGTGGCACAGCTGTGTGCAGGCTGCTGACAGAAATTACCTCAAAACCACCTACTCCAGTTCATAGAATCCCAGTATGGTTTGGACCAGAAGGGACTTCAAAGACTTTGTTTCCAGCTCCCCTGCCATGGACAGGGACATGTTCCACTAAACCAGCTTGCTCAAAGCCCCATCCAGCCTGGCCTTGAGCCCAGCAGTTCTGGCTCTTTTGGTGACTTACCAGCCCCCCTGGCAGGACTGGCTGCACCAGCACATACCAAAGCCAGTGCCTGCCTCCGACCCACCAGCTGTGCAGGCAACAGTGACACAACAAGAACAAACACCATCCAGGCTGCCCATCTGTTCTCCAGACATCCTGCATGCCCCCAGCCTTCCCACCCTGCTTACACCTCAGCAGTCTCTTTTCCTTGACAGGCTTCAATTCCCAAGTAGGATATGATAGTGGGTCTGAATACAGATTTCCTCATTACTGACAAGGACCCATTCCCAGCTACAGGAGCAGGAGCTTCCTGCCCATACCCATCACCATCAGTCTTCACCTTTCACCATCATTCCTGAGGCACCTCTCCAGGTGTGTTGCCAGTTCAATAGTGGCATCAGGGAAGTATTGCATAGGACTTGTCCCATCAGAGAGGCAGAAAGCTTGCAGGAGATGAGAAAGCTGCCACCCTCAAGGATTTGCATGGTTCTTGCTAAGGAGCCACAAAGAGTGCTCCAGGGGAGCATCAGGAGGATAAAGCATGGAGTCTGTCAACCACAATGTAGGAACAAAGCCATTTCCTCCAGACACAGAAGGAAACAGGGTACTTGTGTGGCAGAGACTGGCGAAGGGCCAGCAATGACCTCACCTCAGCATATTGGGTCTGTTTGCCACTGAGAAAGAAAAAAAATCAAAATCTGAGGGGAGCAGGTCCCATGCTCTCAGCAGCAACCTTGTTTGAGTGGTGAAAGCTGGACTGGAATCCTGGGTAAAACAAAAAGTGCAGCCAGGTGGCATATAAACCTAAAACATGTTTTCCTGTTTGGTGTCATTATTGATATACCTCGAGCTTTGGTTGCTGTGAAGGCCCCTGTACCTAAACAGCTTTGCATCAGGCACTCTACCCTGTATTTTTAAGGTCAACGAGTATGGAGTTTTTTGACCTATAATTTATTTTAATTCAAAGTATCCAGTAGTGAACAACAGAGGATAAACCCCAATCTTTTATCTTGACAAAAATAATTAGGGGGTTGTAAATATTTTATTTGACAAGTGAGGTCCTTGGCAAGACCTGCATTGTACCCAAGCACTGAGTTCCCACTCAGACAAAGAATTTGTGGGTAGGACTTGGCTCCAGGCAGCTGCTCAATTGAAAAACCTCACCAGCAGCACAGATGTAACATGGATCTAGCATTTTTCAAATGTCAGAGGACTGGGCTGGACACAGACAGTTCCCACCAAACTCTTCTTCAAAATGCCAGCACTTGGCTCAACCAAGCACAAGTCATGAGAAGTGCTGAGTTTCACAGAATGAGAGGCTGAATGTTATGAAGAGACCTCTTTTCTGCACAGCATTTCAGTGTTTTACTAGAGCCACAGCAAAGCAATTATTAACTCTCACAAGAAGGTGGTGAACTGCAAGTGGCCACCACCAGCAGCCCATGAAGCACACGGGCGGGAAGATGTGCCCTGTATTCCCTAAGAAACATTGGCATCAGCTTAAGCCCTGGTCTGGGATCACAGAGCAACATGGATGTGACACATTATCCAGAGCCTGGGGAAAGCAGCCCCAGGTTTATAACCGGGTGATTGAATGGACAACCTTCTTGGCCTGACCATTGGTGTAATTTTTGGAAGGCTCACCTTTAGGACAGGTAGGTGCAGCACAGCAGCCTTGGGACTCAGAGTACCCATTACCACAGAGTTTGTGACAGGGTTTGTGCCCCTGAAAAGCACAAGTGTGATGGAAAGGGTTTCCTCAAGATAGTGCACCTGTGTGGGCTGGGAGACGTGCCACTGTAGTTTCAGACCACTGGTGAAAGCCAGGCTCAGCACAGCCCTCACTTCTGAACGGGTGCTTGTGCTAACAGAGGTAGGTGACAGCCATCAGTCCCTGGGAGGTTCATAAGACTGATGCATGAGAAGGTTTAGCAGGGAAGCATGATGCTGAGATGCTCAAGACCATTGCACTTTTGAAGGACAAGCAAAGAAGAGCTTTGTTCTGTGTAGCGACACAGCACGTCCCGTGTAGCTTATGACTCTTTCTTTTTACTGCAGAAATCAAGGAAGAAGGTTTATCTTTGCTCTCAGGAGGCATCCAAAGACAAGATCAACAGTAAGTGAGCCTGCAAGGAGTCCACAGTGAGGTCATGCAGCAGCTCTCACAACCTCTCCTAGCCCAAGGGTAAGCACCTCATTGGCTTGAGGGACAACAGAAGTGTCAAAAGCTGCTCCTCCCTTTCATTTTAAAAAATTAGAAAACAAGACTCAAATTATGTTTTGCCTCCCAGGCAGGAAGTGACCCATACTCATCCTGCAGCATCCAGAATTGGCAGGCTGGGGTCTGGGTGGGTGAATGAGTCTCAGTGCCCCATGCCAGGATTGGGAATGCTGAAAGTAGTGGGTCTGCACGTCACACAGCTTTTAGGAATGACTTCCCTGCCAGAGACAGGTGGGTTTGATCAGTATGGGAATACTGACTGTTTATTGAAAGAATTGAGAACTCTTTCCTTTTATTTATAAATAAAAAAAAGGGGGGAAAAAATTGGAGTCAGTGTGTTTCTCTCGTCTGCAAGATGCCCGTGAGCTTTTGTGTCTGTTTAGCTGCAATCTCCGGGTTTCTTTGTTGTCGGAGCGCATTTCACTCTCGTGTCAAAGTGTGTCAACTCTAACCTTTCCCTCTGCAATGCTGGCACCCCTCCAGCCCCCCAACCCCGCTGCCTCAGCCAGCCACAACACCCCCCTGCATGGCGAGCAGGCACCTCCTCCCCCTCAGCACAGGCAGGAAGGTAATTAAAACTGTTTAGGTATTTTTGTTGTTGTTGTTGCTTTGGCTTTCTGAGGCTCAACAGCGTAAATGTGACTTCTGCTCAATTAAGCTCTGGGATAAAAATAAAAGAAAAGGTCTTAGAGCAGTTCTTTATTTCTGCACATTAAAACTGGAGCCTGAGATTTACTGAGACACCCTCCCACCACCCCCACTGAAGGGAACCTTCAAATAAAGACGTCTCCAGCCAAAATGACCATTATTATCCACAAGCAGGCACATATAAATATACAGACACACACACACACACATATATATATATGCATATATACACATGCACACATACCTATATATAAACCCCAAATCTGTTTGTGCCTATTCCTGCTAATGCTAAGGGTACATTCCTCCCCATTACAACAGCATTTGCACATTTATAGGAGGAATAAAGAAGGAAAAGAAAAAAGATGCATGATACATGCGGAGGAGCCTTTCCTCTGCCATCCAGAGAAAGAAGAACTAAAAGGATTATAAAAGTTCAGATTAAAATGATATAAAATCTAGCATTTGGCTCCAACACTAGTGCCTTGGTCCTCTGTAGCTAATCTGTATGCACTCTGTGACCTCCTCGCAGCGAACCCTGCTAAATATATTATTCCCACGGGGGCTTTCACTGCTGCTTGGTGTCAGAAATCAATATGTATGAGGCGCGTGGATGGGAATTTCTAATAGATCTGCCTGGCCCTGTGCTGCTTTTCAATATCTGCCTTGGACTATTAGTGCCGGCTCGGTGCCTGTGAAATAACCGAGATAATCTTTTAAGGTGCACTGTTAAGGTGGAACCTAAATGTTGCCGTTTCAATTAAAACAAAATATATATATATATATTCATAAATCAGTCAGCACTGTGCGTAACCTTGTGTGTAGCCCGATTATAAACAATGATGGGGATTAAAGTATTAGGGCGAGTATGCTAATGTCTACATTGCTGAGGAAGAGCTTTAGTTTCCTTCTTATTTTTTTTATTAACAGAAAATTGCATAGATTCACGGGAGGAGGGGGGAGGAATTAAAAGTGGAGGGAATGAGGGATGGCACATTGTCTGTGCAATCGCCTCCATGCCGGCGGAGCCGTGGAGGTGAAGCAGTGAGATCGCTGTATTACTGCAGATAATGCACCCATTTTACCTAAGCGACACCAGACCGTGGCTCTGCAATGCTCTCCATCTTAGACTGGCTTGTGCACAGTGGAGTTATTGCCTGAGTGATCCTGAGTGGGTTCTGGGGGGAGTTTGTTGGGTTTTCTCGATGATGGGGGGAGCCTTTTCCAGTTATTGCCTTCTTGCCCCAGCTGTGGTTTCCCCCAACTCTTGTGAGGGTGTTGGAGGTGGGCAGGAGTGTGCAGGGTGATGGGGGGCCCCCGCAGCCCCCACACCCAGGGCAGGGTGTTCCCCCCATGCAGGCAGGCAGGAAGGCAGTGGAGTGAGGCTCAGGTCTGGGAGCTGGCTGAGGGGAAGGCTTCGTCCTGCTCTTTCATTCTCCTTCTCACTCTTTGTTTTCAGTTGAATGCACAGAGGAAGCTGTCTCAGCTCAGTGCACAGAGGTGCGGCTATAAAAGCAATAACTTGCTAAAGGACCTCTCACTCTCCCTTTTCAATTCTTTTTATTAGGAGAAAGGTAATCACTAATCCATGCATCCGCTCCCCCAGCTTTACAGGCGGCCAGGCTGAGTTCAGCCCCGTGCTGGAGATGACAAGTGGAGAGTCACCACCCCAGAGGACCCGTTTGAGTCATGTTTAGCTCCGCTGCCCTTGCGAGGTTGTCACCCTACCAGAGGTTGAAAAACTGGCACACAGCCCTGGTATTTTTCTTTCCCCCTCTCTCCTCTTTGCACACTTCACTTAGCACGGCCCGATCCACCTGACAACTCTCCAAAGTGCCCTGCACTGCTTGGAAGGCAACGGGAGGCAGGGCAGCAGCCCACCATTAAGGATGTGGGTCTGGGGAGAAGCATAGGGAGACATCTCTAACCTAGGAATGCTCACACTGTGTCAGGCCTGTCCATCAGGATAAAAGCAAAAGGCTCCAAAAGGAGGTTTTATGCATTTGAATTTCACAGCAATCCCTTGAAATGAGAGGAAGATGGAATGGGATCCATTTCGCTCTGTTTTATGTAATAACTGCTTACTCCACAGGTGCCATGACCCTGCAGGATGCAGCCCTGTTCCCCGAAACAGAAACCCATCAGTGTTTCCTGAGAAATATGAACATGGCTTTTTAGACACCTTTCTGTGTCTGCTTCAGCTTCTGGTTAAGCATTAGAGTGGTGCACAGACATAAACTAAAAAAAAAAAAAAATACTCAGGGTGATTTTTGGAGCTTATTGTTTTGTTTGTTTTCTTTTCTTGTGCTCAACCATAAATAAGCCAAAAATCTCTCTAGTCCCTGAAAAATTTCACCTGAATATATTTCTGCCCCACGCAGTGTATATAAATAGATCAGAGCTGCAAAGCTCAATTCTAGATTCCAAAAATCCACCTGCAAAGATAGCAGGTATTCACACCCAGGGTGTGGCTTTCCAGCAGCTCCTCTGGAAAACAAGACCAAGCAGGGATGCATGCACATCTCGGTTCTGTTACCTAAGGTCCTGGTCCAGCATGGAGGCAAAACTGTTGATGGACAAAGGAAAAAAGTTCCAGGTGTGTAGTTTGGATTAACTATCCCTTGCATCTGAGAAAACACAAATGTTTATAAAGGGCTCCACCACTGCCAATGGTTTTATCCCAGATTCTGAGATCCAGCGCACTGTCTGCCTCAGCTTCTCACGGTATTTATTATACAAACACTTCTAATCTAAGGAACGCAATTCCCAACAGTTTAATAGGGCTGAAGTTCCCTTCCCACCTCCCCTTTCCCAACCCCTCAGTTAGGTAGATCTTTGTGAAAACAAACAACCTATGTGTTTTCTGCATCTCTGAGGAGGTGTAACGGTGCCAAGTGTTGGTTATGTGCGTTTACTGATGGGAAAAGAGGAGCAGAGTGGGTCTTTGCAAACTGCAGGCTTGGTTTTTCCATGAATGCTGAAAAAGAGCAGCTTTCAGCAGCACAGGCAGGGCTGGAGAAGGAAAGGGCAGGGGAAGGGCTTGCATGCATGCCACAGCTTTGCAGAGTGGCCATGGTGTTGCCAATAGCAGGAGTGGTGGGAATGAGACCCAGAAACTAACCCTGATGCCCTGGATGGGGCAGGAGTCAGGCTGTAGCCCAGAAAAATCCCCCTCTCTGGTGTGGAAACCCATCACCTCTGTTTTCCTGATCCATTTAGTGTCCTGCCTTTGTGTTCATGGCAGCAGAGCAGGCCATGGGAGTCCCTTGCGGTCCACAGCTGATGATCACTTCTAGTTTGCATTGCTTTAGTCCATGCTGACCACCAGAGCTCAACTACAGGTATGAGTCCATATTTAAACAAAAGGATTCCTTTAATCCATTTAGAAAATGGATTTACACTCACACCTGTGCTTCAGAGAGGTTGCACACCTCCAGTTCTCAAAGAGGCCTCCAAAGCAGCAAAAATCCATGTGGGGCTCCACCAAGCCAGTGAGTGATACACAAAGGACCCCTTGATCTTCTGAGTAGCTCTCGTGGTGTAAAATACCACAAACATGTAAAATCACATGTGCACATACGAAAGCAGCATGTGAGCCATTCCTGACAAAACCACTCAGGCTGTTAGGGGCAGCAGCCTGCAGAAGGGGGACCAGCTGCTCCTCACGCTTGCCGCTACCCCGTGCCATGGTCACACCACTGCAGCACCCAGACAAACGCCCGCCGAGGCAGAGCACTGCTTTGTCTGACCTTTTGCCATGACCTCTGCCTTATTGCCTCACAGCCCACATTTGCAAAGATGGGATTTGACAAGAAGTGTCACGTCCCTTCCATCCTAAAGGCAAATAAATGTCCCTTTCGATCATGGCTGTCACATGCCGGTCATGGCTGAGTGACACCCCAGCCCAGCAAATTACTCCTACCCTAGTTGCTGCCAGCATCGGAAATGCACTTCATGTGCAGACACTCCTGGATAAAGGCAGAACCAGAAGTGAACCCAGACTACAGGTCCACCCTGCAATACTCACCTGCAATGTAGACACCATCAGTACCCAGATAAATCACTTTTGCAGCAAGCATGACCTTTTCAAAGGTGGGCATTCTACAGCCACACTGTTAAGGGAAACACAGTTAAATCGGCTTGGTAGGAACCAGCTGGAGGCTGTAAGGGAAGTCACACTGGTGCAGGCAGATCCGCCCACCTGTGCTCTCTCTCCACACAGGTTGGTTGTTCAACACCAGGAGTGGTTTATGGCCCCTTCTGCTGCATGGGGGGCACAGGCACACTGCCACCCACAGTTGGCTGGCAACCACAGCAGCCAGTGCCCAAGGGTCTGGGAAGGGAGAGGGAGACATGGGCCGGTCTGTGACAGTGGCCTGTGCAAAGACAGCAATACCTGTTTGCATCATGATCTGACAGTGAAGCTGGAAGTCAAGCCCATGTTGCAGAAGAGGTGGCACCGTAGGAGACAGCCACACCCACAGCAGCCCCCATTTATTGTGGCACAGCTTTGGGCCTTCCTTGCATGTCCTGGGGAAAAAATGCTGCCACTGCCTGGTGGACATTGAGATCTTTTTTCCCACCCTGTTCCAGGGAGTCCGTGCCACACCACTTGAACACCATTGCAGCTCCCTGAATTCCCCCTCTGGTGCCCTACCTAGGAGCTGCCTACACCTCTGAGGGCCAAGTAAGAGCCAGAGTAAAAACGAGCTTGAAAGCTGCTTGTGGCAGGTGTCCATTAGAGTATGAACGAAGCAAAAATGCCATCCAAACCTGAAGCAGAGACCCCAGAGCAGCATCAGATAGTGCAGAGCCTTGGGGTCAGCGCAGGCATCATGTCACACTGCACCTCTCCTGTGCCATGGCCAGAGCAGGGTGCCCCTGCAGGGCAATTCCTGGAAATGTGGCCATTGCCTTACACCACCAGACTCCTCACACACTGGGAAGGGCTACGAGGAGCAAGTGCGTCTCTTGAGGGGATGGGGAGAGGGAAATGCTCTGATGCAGCACGGGAAGAGAGCCCAGCATGGGGCCACAGTCAGGGCCAGGAGCCCAGGTGCACCGACAGGGTCACGGCCATGCCTGCTTCCTCTATACCCAGCCAGACAGCGCCTGTTGGGCTTCTTCCCTCTCTTGTTTCCTGTCCTTGCAGTGCTGCCACCTTCCTCCGATGAAGGGCTGGGGAACTGACTGACAGCACATTTCCCAGCACAGCAAGTGATGCATGCATTTCATAAGGGCGGCTCCCAGGGTTTTTCAATACCTACGGCTACCCCTCCGGAGCCGTGGCACCTTTATTTATGGGGGCGCATGTTTTAAGCAGTGTTTCAGCACTCCTCTGGCTAAAGCAGCCTCACCAAAAGCTCTCCGTCCCTGCCACAGCTCTGCTTACTGCCCTGGCAGTGCTCACGGTCTGCACCCGACCCTGGGTTTCCCGTTAAAAACCTCCTGGGAAAAGCTCCTGCCAGGGCAGAACCCGCCAGGGGCTGGCTCTGAGCTCCCCCTGCTCCTGGGCCTCTCGGGAGGCAAAGCAATTCATCACAGCCCTTCTCGGCAAATTGCTCCTGTGACCACACACCGCGAGCCGGCCATTCAGGCTGAACCCTGGCCGCGCATTATCCACACGCTGAGTCCCGCTGGGCCCGGCAGCCCAGCCCCGCTCCCGCAGCTCGCCCTGCCTCCCACAAGGCAGCTCCCAAGAGCTGCTACTGTGGCAAAGGCAGAACTCCATCCAGTGGAAAGCCAGGAAAATTTTACATCTCCCAACTCCCCCCAAAAATTACGAGCGCAGGTGCTGCCACACTTGCAGTCACTCCCAGCTGCTCCAGCTGCAAGCTGGAGGTGCCGGCTGAAATATCCCAGGAAGGGGCTTTCTGCTTTGCTACAATATTGGTGCATGGGTTTCCAGGGAGAGCGAGGCCATGGAATTGCTCAGCTGGGCTAATCAAGGTCTTCCCTCTTTTTCTGCCCATCAGGAAATGGGGGTTACGGAGCCATTCAGAGGCAAGGACAGGGCGGGAAGGGGAAGGAGGGAAGAGAAAGAGAAGGAGTGGGAACAGAGCCAAATTGCACAGCATATCTTTAAAGAAGTAAAAAGTAGAGTTAGACTAACAAACCTAATCTCAAGCCCAGCACTGCCTGTTAACACTCTCAGGATGACAGGCAAATGGCAATGCTCTGGGCCATGGTGGCACCGATGGGTCCCACAGCAGAGATGGCCTCTGGCTGTGCCAGGTGTGCCCGGGCTGGCTGGCACCAAGGCACAGAGGTGGCTGCAGGAGTACCTGCAGTTGTGCATAGCAACACGTGCCCACACTTTCACCCCTGCTTCTCTGCCAGGAAGTGTCACTCCCTGCACCAGGGATGCTCAGCTCTTGTGGTTACCTCAGGTGAAAACAAGATTACCAACCCCAGCAGCTCTTTCCCCGCATCCTCACCAGTTCCCAGAAGAGGTTTGGGGCAGCCCAGTTGGGACACAGCCTTAAGCAGCCTGCTGCCATTTTCCATGGCTATTGGCAGCTCTGGTACCCAGCTCAGCCGTGATCTATGGGAATATAGCAGTGGTGGCATAGGCAGAGGCATGTCCCTGGTAGGCTCAGAGCTTTGCTCCCTGAGACAGTCCTCTGCTGCAGAAGTGGCAAACACACAAGTGGCAAAAAAAGCGTTCAAGGCAAAGGCATTGCAAAAAGGGGGTTCAGAAGTCAAACTTCATGTTCTGGGCTAAAAAGAACCAAACAAAAAGCATTTGCCTGTGCAAGTTTCCCGTTCCCGTTTCCCTCCAGATGAAGTCTGCCTCCCCACTCATTTGCAGGCAGAAGCAGGGGAAGGCAAGAAACACTCTGCATTTAGAGTGATCTAAGAAAAATGCCAACCTGCCATGGCCAGACAAGAATGCTTTTGCATGTCTCTGGATTCCAGACTCCACTACTTCAATGCTTAGAGCCTGAAGGACCACTGAGGCTTGGCACAGCTCAGTGCACCCCCTGCAGCAAGCAGAAAGGATCATTCAGCAGCAACAGCTGCCAAACACAGCATCCCCAGGTGCCAAAAGCCACGAGTTTTGTCTCCTGCATCTGCAGAGGGGCAAGATGCCAATACCACAGGTGTGATAATGGCAGCAGAAGGCACTTGGCCCATCAAAAAATAATGTGGGGGAAGAGCAAGGAAAAAAATTCTCCTTTCAGTTGAACAGTCACCAGGAACTCCAATGCCCACTTTGTTTAAGGGGAAGGTATTTGAAGAAACAGCAACAACCCACGGGAGGAAGAACCACGATGCTGTACATCCCACATCTTGTGCAGAATGCTGCAAAATCGGTGGGAAGGTGACACAGCACAGGGAGAACAACAACTTTAAAATAATAATTAATGAATTATTACTGACAATTGGAAAAAAAATGCCAGTCGCTTATACAAATGAACGTTGGCTTCTAGAGTTTCTAGCGATAATAAATATTTAAACACCTCCCTTGTTTTAACATAAAGCAGGAGAGAGATGCGGCAGCCGCAGTGGGAGCGGTGAAGTGTCAGAACAGCAGCGTGGAGCGTCGGATCAGAACGCAGCGAAGGCTTGTGCCCCATCAGCAGGGAGCGGGGAGGGGGCCGCAGCTGCCCCTGGCATGGCACTGCCACGGCATCACCATCACTCTCAGCACGTTCCCATTAACAACCACCCTGGGTACAGCCTGCCTCTGTGCCCAGCACTCCAGGACAGGCAGGTGCCAAAATGGGTTGCTGGTTCTTTTCAGAGGAGCCAGAAACTGCAGCCCTCACAGTGCATGTGCTAGGAGAGCATCTCTTCTGCCTGCTCCCCGGGGATTTGGCAGCTCTGGGAAGCATTTTGGCTGGGGCTGCCACAGCCATCCACTTTCCTTGCCCAGCTTTTCCTTGCCATCAGACAAGTGGTATTTTATACTAAAGGGATGCCCACCCAAAAAACCCCGACCCACCCTGGCTGCTTCCAGCCTTGCTGGTAGAGAACCAGACTGAGTCTCCCCATGCAGCACTGCTGAATTAATGCCCTTCTCACTCCCTCCTTTCCTCCTAGCAGAGCTGGTGGCAACATCTGCAGTTTGCATCACCTAAAGTGCCTATTACAAGGTGCCATCTTTGGCGTTTTGTAGCTTTACTCAGACCTTTAATCCTGCTAGCTGAAACCTTTCAGGCAAGGCATCTGCCTCCAGCTCAGTGCCTGCCTTGAGCTAGGTGTGCTTACAAATTCCTAGCAAAATCAACTCAGCTGTTTCCAAGAAAATAATAAGGGAAAAACATAGCTAAAACCTGGCTTTCTTTAACCTCTTTACTGAAATGCTAACTGTGGCCAGAGAAAGTTTAGGACATGCAAGTGATGGATCAAGCACATGTCTTTGTCTCTACCCCTTAGAATTCCCCCTAGATTTTCTCAGCATTTTAGGGCACATGTAACCTACATATCCACTGCTATCATTGCAGTCTGCATCAGCTTCCTAACCCTGCCACGCTGGGGATGTAAAAAGTTCAACATCGACTGCTCCAGCCCAGTATCTGCCACCATTTCCCCATGGAATCCAGTGGCACAAGCAGAAAAGCAGCAGCCCACACACTTGCTGGGGCACCACTCACACACCAAGCACCAATCTACCTTGCAGGTGCTCCAGCCTCCAGGAGCTCAGGCCTCTGCACAGTTGCAGCCCCATCACCTTCCCAGGACACAAAGAATGGAGCTGGGGCCTGCAGGCAGGAGCCACAGCATATGCTGTATTGCCTTCCTCTAGAGAAGAGAGGAGTTAAAGGAACGAAATACAGGGGAAAGGGGAACAACAACGAGAAAGAAAGAGTGAGCAAATGAGCTTTTTCCTCTGCCTGGCTGGGGGAGCTGCAGTTTTCTCTGGCTGCTGCAATTGTAGCTTATGTTATTGAAGTAAAATGTGCTGGGTCACAACAGGAAAAAAAGCCATCAGCTATTAATCTTGCTTGTGCTTCATCTCTGTGGTGAGACTGCCTCAGGTTCATCCCCATCTTGTAAAAGTCACTCTTTCCAGCAGAACTAGGAAAGGCAGGGGCCAGAGCACTGGTGCCCAAAGATGCCTGTCTAGGACAGCTGTGCCACTGGCAGGGTCAGTGTACACAGAGGCTGGATCCTGTCCAGTCCAGCTGTGCCATTTAGTGATACTTGATCTCACTGCTTGCACTCAAGGCCTGAAAGCTGACAAAACATGAGCCCTCCTTCTGCTCTTAAATTCCCATTTGCTCTTTGGTGAGATTAACATTACCTGTGTCACCTGGGCCTCCAGTGGACCAAAAAATACAATTTTTATGCATAATGTTTGTGACACACTTCAGATGAACATATGGAAAGGATGACAACTTCTTTACATCAGAGGACTGCATGTAGTTGTGTGCAGGCATCAGACGAACCTATTTTAGCTTTGCTGCTTCTCCCAGCAGAAAGTGCCATTCCATCCCAATGGCCTCCTTGCAGAGACCATGTAAAGGGTTATCAATTACTGCCAGTTTCTACGGAGATGCCTTCAACAGCTGTGACATGAGAATTCACGTTCCTTCTGTTTACTACACTTGGTATTGCCAAGCTGTTTGAGTTTGAACTAACCACCTAAAAAAGAAAACGCTCCACCACCTGCAGAGTCGTTTCTGACCAGACATTTGCCAGGCACAGCAGGTCAGGGAGTGTCAGACCCCAGGAGCGTGAGAAGATGCTGGCCCTGGACCTCTGTGTGCTGCGAGGTCGCCTGCCCGCGCGTACTCCAGCTGTGCCTGCGCCGACACACAGCCCGCAGTGAGCATCGCCCGGCCGCAGCCAGCCAGCCACGCTGGAGGCACATGCTCTGCTTAATTGGTCTCAGCTGGAAGCTGCCCTGTGCAGGTCAGCGTGTTTAAGGAAGCGGGTCTGCAGGAGAGAAGACACCAGAGTAACCAATTAAAGAAAAAAACCTGATTTCCCTTCCCCCTTTTTGCCAGCCCTAAGCCCTGGAAGTTTGTTTTATTTTTAAGAAGGAGTGTTTCTCACTGTTCCTGAAATCAGCTTGAGAATAAGGTTTTGCTATTGGTATTTCCAAGCCTAGTACAGACAGCATTTGTGGAGACAGATACAGAGACCTGGTTAAATCAAGTCAAGGTTTGCACCTTTATTCCTTCTTTTCTGTCGTGGCTTTTTTTCCTTAAAAAGAGCAAAGAAGTGACACCAGAAAACTCTTTGTCCAGTTCAAATCCAAGTTTATTAGCCTGTAAAAGTATGTTTCCACACAGTAATCATAAGAAATGAATGAATGTTTATGGAGCGTAGCATAAAAATATACGGAGTCAGCCATAGGTTGGAGTTTATGATTGCTCACAAAAATTAATCAGCAGCTCACATGGCTTTGCATCAGAAAGGCAAATCAGTTCTAGGAATGCAAACAATCAGGATGAAAAGGCAAAACAAGTAAGAGCAGAGTATCAGAAAGCAATAATTAGTTCACAGTTCCTGATGTGGGTGACAGATTTTGCTAGATCAGGTTATTTACTCACTAATTCTCCAAAAACAGGTTGAAAGCCAGTTGTAATAATTTTGCATTAAACTCAGTCAACATATCAGCTGCTCAAATTCCCTATCAATCTCTAGGTATGACCATTAAAATGTAGGCACATAAGAGACTAGGTATCCTCAATAGCCCAGCTCCTTCTCCTACAGCCTGGTGGCCACCGACACTCACAGCTAGAAATCAAAAGCTGACGCGAGACACGTGGGTCAAGATGTTCTAGTCTGACGGGATGCATAAAAACCTTCTCTCTTCTTAAAAACCTCCAGTGTGCTACAGGTTCCTCAGATGTGGGGCGGTTCACCTCTTTGCTGAGCATGGCAAACCTGACCCCTGCATGGGAAGGGGTGTTGCACACCTGGCATAAACTCGTGTGTATCACACGTACCAGGGAGAGGGCAGTGGGAACATCCCCCACTGGGGATGTTCTGTAGGGTCCAATTGCCAAGCTGATGGATGGACTTTGCTCACAAGCTACATCCAATGCAGAGAAGGCCCCTGTTAGACCAGGAGTTTCTGACCTAGACTAACTCTTTTCTCTCTTCCCAAAGGAAAATATCTAGCCAAAAAGAGAAGTAATTCTTCTAATGCTTTGGGTTTACCTAAAGAAGTGCAGAGGGCCAGTGTTATTAGCTCCATAAAGAGAGCAGACTTGAAGGAGCAAGGGAAAAAAGGCGCTTTCTTGCCAAATGTAAGATGCTTATACACATCATAAACCAAGCTCGGGAGAACTGCACCGAGTACTTAATCCAGGCTCTGGCTGACATCATGACACCTGCAGATCCTTCTACCAGAATTCTGCTGAATTATTTTCTATCAAAGATCCTTGACTCTGCAAGTCAAGGCCCTGTACAGGCCAATGAAACCACAGTCACAGCATCTTCTGCTATAGGGCAGTCAGACTACACTAAGAACTACCTTCAGAGTTGGTTGGGAAATTTACCCATTAAGGCTAACTTCTAAAACCCAATTTTCAGGTATGGGCAGTAAGTAGCATGACAAACTCTCTCTGCTTATTACATTAATAATAATGTGACAATCCTTTCGTATCATCTGAGAACTCAGAAGAGCAGTGAAAATCTTCCAGAACATCACAGCTTCTTTAGTTAATCTAGATCCTTGTCTTGCAAGAATAACATTTTGCTACCTGCATTTCCGTCATTCTGCCTTCCTTGGGCAAAACTGCTCTGCTGAAGCACCCAGCAACCCAGCCGAGCATGTCCACCCTAAAAACCAAACAGCAAACCAAGACAAACCTACAGTGGGAGCAGATCCTGACATCTTTGCTGATGCGGCACTTCATCTTTCTTCCCTCAGATAGTTCCAGTGGTATAAAACATCATTGCATGTTCTGCAGTTCTTACTGAGGAGAATTTCTTTCCTTTATAGATCCTGATCCATGCTCAGTACACACTGGTGACTGAGTAGATCCTTGCAGTGAAGTAAGATCAAACTTATAACTAAGCCACCTATATAATATCCTCCAATTCCACGAGCTATCTGGTAAAGCCCATGGGAACATGGAGAGGACTGGAGCCTCCCAAAAGGCACACTGCCCCATTTCACTAGACCGTTCATAATTTCAGACTTGTTCCTTGGAAACATATAAGACAGCACTGACATGGCTAGTGGCAAAACCAAGTTGAGCCCAACACAGCCTACAAGAATCGAGTTTCCACGCAAAAGTGTATTTTCCTTCCTTTAATAGACTCAGTAATAAGTTGGACAGTTTTGGCTTTGAAGAATTACCTGCTTTTTGTATGGGTTTTTATTTTTAGTTGCTTGGTTTTGTTGTTTGGGGTTTTTTTAAATTAAAAAATAAAAGCTATAAAAAAATAGAGGTAGTTTTAAACCGCAAGGTTCATATCTGGGGCAAGTATTTCTTTGGAGCGGAGGGATGTTTTTCATTCAGACTAGTATAAAACAATACTTGAGGGGAAAAAATGTTGAAAGAGAAAGCATTAAAAGAATAGGAACTCAGAGACCTCTTCCTGCTTCCAAATCGACCGTCTCATGAAATGAGTGTATTTCCTCCCTGTGAATTCTATATTTAATCCAGAGAGATCACTGAGTATGCCTGAGCAACCTGGCAGCCCTTTTCCTCCTCTTCAAACAGACCTCAAGATTCACTCTTGTCTAATGAGCAGTCTACGTCTCCCAAGAACATATATCCTTACGGATTTCGATGAGAGCAGACAGGATCAGTGGAAAATCCACTTCTGTTCCTTTTTCTTTTGTTGCTTTCTTTAAAAAACAAAAGGATACACCAAGGCTCCCCCTGGAAAATCAGCTGGCATTGAAGGCATCTCACAGACTAAAGGACCTACCTCATTTTTCAAACCCATTCAAAATTCTGGTTTGGCACCTAAGAGCAGACTTCCTGTTGATTAAAGGAATATTTGCAGAAAAATGACATTCCAGATTTCACCAAAATCTGATGATGTGCTGCCAGCACTGTCATGAACTTTCCCACCTATCTGAAGTTGTTTCAATGCCAGCAAGTAGTATGGGGGAAAAAAAATGTCAAGAGGAAAATATTTCCTTAGCTATGCAGAGTTTTTGAGAGAGCTGAACTTTGAACTAAGAAGCAGTAAAACGAAAAGGAAGATAATATTGTCATTCTCTCACAAACCACATTTGCTAATTCCAAATACTCCAACAGCAACAGGATGATCTATCCTCAGGACTATTGTTTGTTGCAAGAACTACAGATGAGATTTCACCTTTGCATGCTTCTCCCTACAAAGCTAACTGCTAATTTATCACACCACCCTCACTAGTCCACTCTTTTTAATACAACACAGGTCTGCATTAATGGGTTTAAGGCTGTTCTGTAATCAGTCTTGCTCCTACTTCACTAACCTTTCATAGCCTCAAAATCTCAAAGTAACATTCCTAGTTGAAAAAAGGCAGTATTTTTTTCTGCTATTTTAAAAAGTCCAGAATACGATGTTACTTTCAGCTCTACAACTTACGGGGTTTCCATCAATTGCCAATTGAAAAGGAATAAGCTCTGTGGCTATTGTACCATCACTTCATAAGCATTCATTCCCACACACAAGACTGAGGTCAGCATTTGGACCTTCTTGCTCATTTTGAGGGTTCTTTCGTAAAAGAGGTTTCCTTTGTTTAAGATCCCACAAACAGGACCTGTTTATGGAAAAAGAGAGATATTTTGAATACTAAAGTCCTTTATTCAACAACACAGAAATATCACAAAAACAACTTTACTGGGCAAATTGAATGTTTTTATACAGTTTTGTACATGCCCCATAAGTGATTATTTTTTCATAAATACACTGTTTTCCAAAACTGGTTTTTTCCATAATTGCACAAGCATACATACACCTTACACAAATATCTATTAGAAAATTTAATAGATAACTGCACAGTTCAGAAATAGGAGAACACTGTGAAAGGAGTACATTTCTGTGGCCCATGTTTCTGAAAATACCCTCCTAGTTCCCTGCAATTGTGAAAATGGAGTACTTTCTAACATAGGAGCTGTCTTTTGTTCACTAAGAATACAGTAGAGCTCAGCGTGAAACTGCCAAATTTAATAAAAACAAAATCTGAAACATTTAGCTGTTACATGAGAACCCACTGTTTGATATCACTATGCATCTAACCATGATCAAAGACCCACTACTGCTTTTTGCTGAATGCATTCGACCCTGAATGGTATGTTCATTTAACTACTTTCTTTCTTCATTATTTGATTACAGATATAGCCCATTTAAAGACTTTACATTCTTCAACATTAATTGTAGGACTTACATACCAGGGGGTCTGTACAAAAGGGAGTATTTTCCCTCATAGGGAGGGTCTGTTATTAATTGACAGAATGGGTACGTGTGCCTCCCTTTCAAGCTTACCATTTTTCATAAGTTTATCTGGGGTATGCCAAAAATGCTTCCACTAGGCTTAGCCCTCACACCTACAAGACGGAAAGAGTTCTGCTTTTTTTTTTTTTGCCCACACCTTTTTTTCTTATAATTTTTCACTGTGAGAATGAAGAACAGAGAAGAATACAAATTTTCGCACTGGAAAACAGTGTTGGAGATTGTGAAAAGCACAAATTTGATAATTAGAACTTGACAATAATCGATTGACAAATATGTATATAAATGGGGAGGGGTGGGGAGGGCAGTGGGGAGAGACAGGCCAGCAAATGGATTTCCTTCTTCAAACATCACTTATTAAAATGCTCTATGCACACTACATCATATAAGTACTGTTTCAGCAGAATCTAAAAACCTGATGGTGCAAAGGAACAACATCCGAAACAAAAACCAAATGGGTAAATCAAAGAAAAATCACCTCTCATTCATTTTCAATAATTAACAGGTATGCTTTTTTGTGTGTTTAACAATTTTGAATTGACATGTAAAACACCACAATTACAATATAGAGATCCATAAGTTCTTTAAAACGAAAGAACAAAACAAAAAAAGGAACCACAACAAGACATGCAACATTAGGGTATTAGACAGTAAGTACATTGCTATGAGTATCTTTGTACACCTAATGTAGCCTGAACTTAACTTTGCCTCTGCTGATGTAAGAGCAATAAGAGTTTCCCAAAGAGCAAGGCAAGCTTACCAGCCAGATGTGCAAATAAGGCTTCAGATTTTACATCAGTGAGCACTTTGCTAGAGAAGACCTTGCAGAGCTCGTATTGGTCTAGTGATCAGTAACAGAGGCCCCTAACCAAAAGGTCTCCAACACAAAAAATATCCATACATGGCTGCCATACAAACAGACACAAAAGCTCATTGAATGGGCATTGGATGAGTATTCAACTGAGGATCTCTTACAACCTGTAAGAGGGGCACCATGATAGAAGCATTTTAAGCGTGACATTCCACCTCTGAAGGCATGTATGTGACGTCATATGATGCAAGGACACAGACACATGCATTGACCCTAAGTAGAGGATGCAGGTGTAAGCCCGGCCCAACCGTGCCCCTCCAGTTACCCTGGGTCACCCACGCTCTGCCCAGTCCTCCTGACACACACGTGACTTCAAGAGATTTCTCCTCCTCCATCCCTTGGTCTTCACTTTCTGGCTGTTCCCAATGCCTGCCAGCCCTGGGGGCTCCCTCACTTGCCAAAGCTGGCGTCTTCCCCACCTGCACAGGTCCCACACTGTAGCATTCCCAACTCAACCCCTTGTGCTTCACCAAGTAAGTGTGAACAGGGGCCAAAAGCTGAAGTACTTAGCAAGAAATGGAGAAAGTGCTGAAACAGTAGGGGATTTGCATGTGCTGTGCAACATTAACTGGTTATTCCCATGCCCAGCACCTTGTCTGTGAAACTACTGGTACAAGTCTTATCTTGTATAAAATTGTAAATCTATCAAATCCATGGCACAACAGCATTCACTTACTTTGATGGCATAGCCTCCTCACTCACGAGTGGTATGACAAAGCCAAGCAATAAAAAGTGATGATCAACTAATAATAAATATACCTAAGTAAAGAATCCTCCATTTTTTTTACAACATGTCAGCTATATCCCTCTGTGTGCTGCCTTTCCACAGAGTAGACATTTCTTCCATGCAGCTAGAACAGGAAGAAGAACGGCAAAGCATTTTTGTGGGGGCCTAAGGGACCAGTCATTCAGCAAAGTCAAGATCAGTGGACCAAGAAACGTGTGGGGAGAAGTGGTCTTTTTTAAAAGCATTTAAAAAAAAAAATCATTTTTATACTGTAAAAATATCCAGGCTCTCAAATGAGCACAAGTGCCAGTGAGACCTAAACCAGTCCAACTGTCAAAACTCACTTAACTGTGAAGAGGTCCACCTGAACCAAAAATATGGTATTCCACTTTATAAAATATTTACTCCATTGACTGAAAATGTTACATAAGAGCTCGTAGGTGAAGGGTAATTTAGCTGAGTAATCATTTTTCCTAAGGTCTCATACTCTGTTTTGCATCCTAGAACAACCTTTGTTTAGATGACTGGTTTTGCACATCCACCTATGCTGGGCACTCCAGCTCAGAGCACAGTGAAAAACGAGTCAGACACCAGACAGCATTTTTGGAGAGATACCCCTCTGTAAAGTTCCTTTGGAAGCAATGCAAGTGCACAATCCACTATTCTAATATAGTGCTTGAAAGATTAATTTTAAGTGTTACATCTTCCCCTCTCACAACACCACAACGGAAGGTAATTGCTAGATGCGTCACAATCTTTTTATCTTGGAAAACTTGGCATCAAGTCTCTATGGAAGGATGCATGGTAAAACAGCTGCTGCTGCTGCTGCTGCTGCTGCTGCTGCTGCTGCTAAACAACTAGCAAAATAATAGTTAAAGCTAGAATTTATTGCTCCGGATTGAATTCGCAGAACCACACTGTTGCGTACAAACCGTTTATCTCCATTGATGCTCAGACATGATTGTCTCCTTGTGTCTAAACACACAAAATACAAGCGGCTATCTGTACAGTTTACAGTACTGAAACACATATATTTGAAAATGAAGTATAGATATGTTACTTTTCAAAGATACATGACTTTATAGCAGGGGTTTACCCAAACTTTTTTTTTTTTTTTTTTACAGCCACTTTAAAAATAGACAACAACTTCACTAGTATAGCTAAGTTACATCAAAGAAAGAATCGGTGTACTGAATGTGAAGAAGCTGGCCAATTCCCCAGGCTCCCAGATTTTTGTCTTTTGCTTTTGAGGAAACCCCTATACATAAATGAAAATAGTATCTGAGTATATTCTTCAATGGTGGACTAAGCAGTTTCTTAAAACAAGACTTTAGCTTGCCATTCACTTCGGACTGCCTTGAAAATAAGATACACTACTGCTTAAAAGAACCATCGGAATGCTTCAGCGCTGGGAACAGGTGTTCTCTAAAAAAAAAGCAAGAAAACAAGTTAAGCTTTCTTTTGTGGCATTGGCATACTCGAGTTCTAGTTGTTCTTTTCCTTTACATTTTAGGCATACTTTCAGTTATCTAGGAACAACACGATGCCTCCCACTGCTTGACAATTAATAAAAACATCCTTCTCCAAACATACACGCAATACATCATACTCAGTGTTTAACACACCTAACATGCTGTCTTCTCCTTAGTTCCTTAACAAGGTAATCATGAAAACATTGCTAGAAAATAAATATCTGGAAAACAGACAGTGCTTCTAGAACAACCACGGAGTTGTACAATGGTTTCTCCCTTGCTCTGGCACACTGGGCATGTAGTTATGGCTTGGTGGGTTTGTGGGTTAAACAGACACTTTGGCAAGGCCAGGCTCATGGCAGGGGAAGAGCAAAGGCACAGCTCTGTCACTCGGAAAGTGTTCTGTGTCTTCAGACACCTTAGGAGGAGAAGATGGCATTTTCAAACCTCAGGCCAGTCACTTTTCCACGTTTAGGTTGCAATGCAGAAACAAAACACATCCATGACTTCATTCCAGTGAGAGAATCCCCCTACTGACTTAGGGGTGCTGCCCAGAATGCCTCTGCCCTTCTTTCACACACATACAGGACCTTGGCTACCACAGAAACAGCCTACTTGCAGAGCTGCTACCCTGCTCCTTCCCCTACCTGCTGCACCCTGAAAATGATACCCACTCGCATCCAGGTGCCTCCATACACATTTGAGTACCAGCAAATTCCCTTCACAGTTTTAAAGTACAACCTACATGAGATGCTGAGGGGCTGAGCCTGCAAGGGCTGTGTCATTTCTGTGAGATTCTTCTTGAACTCAATCTCCTTCAATCAAAATGAACCCATGCATCTCAGCCCGCATATCTCCCCTCCAGAACTAATGACTGCACTGTCCAGGGAGAGGAGAGTGAGCCCAAACACAACCCTGTATCAGTCTGTCCCAGCTCAAAAGTACTTATTTCATTAAGAACTATCCACGAAACAATAGTGTTATATCTGAAAAAAATTATCCTAAAAGCAAAACTGTGGAAATTTGCAAAAAAGTACTTGTAAAAAAAAGTTCTCATGGATGTTGCTGGTGCTGCATTTAAGTACCATGACTCTTTTTGAAAGAATTCTTTCATTTTTCTTCCAGGGAAGACCTTTATAATGTTTTCTTAGTTTTTTCATAAAAATCCAACAAACCATGGACCCTGCAGTGTACAACTGTATTTGGTGTCAGAATATTCCTTACTGAATTCCAGGGAACTGCTCATTAGTAAGGCAAGTATTTTTTGTTGAATAATTAGCCCAGTTTGTGACAATCAGGCTCAAGCAGTACACAGCCTCTCTTTTTGTAAAAGCCATAGGAAAGGGGAGCTGTTATTATTGTGTTTATTGCTTGTGCACATGGAAATACCAGAGATCAAAACAATTCTGCTGTTTTATCAGAACTCTGACCTGCTGTCAATTTAATATCCACTCCCCCTCCACAAGTGTTACATATTAATAAATCATCCGAAAATTAACTTCCAAGGGCAGTGAGCTGGTGTGTTGAATACAATCACCCTGACTAGTGTGAGTTCTCTTTGTGCCGGTGCTCCAAATGTAGGAATTGCTCATATCCGTCTTTGCCAGTCCTTGTTCTGCCCGTTTACGTGAGGTGAACATGAACACAGGGAGTGACAGAGCACAGCAGCCCTCGCACCCAGGCACACAGAGGAGAGCTAATGCAATTGCTAGACCCTCCACACCAGTCTGTGTGGGCTGTAAGATGGCTGCTGAGAGCGAGGTGTACAGATTTATAATTTATAAAGAGCGTGGCTGCAGAAGAGGCTGGAGTTTGGAATGGCAGGAAACAATCATACGACTAAATTGACCTCAAAAGAACAGTCGAACATGCAAACATATTAAACTCAATAGATTGTCATCACTTGAAAACTAAATGTAATATTTCGCTGTGGGTCCATCTGCCTGAACACAAAACCACGGCTAGACAGAGAGACTTAAAGGCATAGTGACTGAGACGGCCTTTATTTATTTTCTTGCCACATCAGGTTGAGTTACTGTCAGACGTTGTCATATCAGCTGGAAGTAAAGGTGTAACGTCTGATTAAAAGGTCATTCAGACCTTTAAATACACAGAATAGTACTTTTGAAGGGCAAGGCTGTGGTTTAATATGTGTGTTTTTGAAAAACTGCAAGATAAGGAATTTCTGCATCGGTGTACCAAGTTCTAATTAAAGATCCACATTTACAATTAAATATCCATTGTGCTAACTACCGATTTGGGAATAAATTACTAATCCACCCTTAAACAAAACAAAAAAAAGAAATCTTTTAAAACTGAATAGCTGGATCGAGTTAAATCTAAACCAATATATGCAACGAAATCCATAGGTTTCACCACTCCAAGAATCAAGGTTATTTGCAGACAGAGAGAGACCCTTCAGCCCATTTAGAGGTTCAGCACACCAACACAAAAGTTTAAGTGCAATGACCATCTACTGCTCAGCTGTATAAATCCAGCAGTCCCAGCTGGGGAATCAAACTCTCAGCAAGATTACAGCACATTTCTGGATCTCTGTGCTGCCGGTGGGGAATCGTTATCCTGAGTGACAGGAAAGACAGATCCCGCTGGAAGTCCAGGGAGGGGTGGTGAGGAGCAGAACCAGAGCTGACCAGCACGATTTTGCTATAAAAGCCTTCACTGCTCATGCCAGTGCCAATGCTGAAGAATGGCAGGCTTGCTCTCACAAGGATGCTCAGAAACCTGCTGCCCTGGCTTCTCCAAGCGGGTAATGCCACAAAGCATGGCTCTGGAGAGGATTTGTCCCTACACAAACCTGGGATGAAATGTTCTCCACACTTTCAAACTTTCTATTGTGCTCCCTATGTGCCAGTTTTCATTGCAAAAGAAGTAGCTCGAGTATTTGAAATTTGAAAATCTAATTATTGCATAGAAAAATGAGCTTCATATAGGCAACCAAGCTACATTTTTGGAGGAGGAGGTTAAAAACAGGCAACAGACACCAACAGAAAATCTCCTCAATTAAGCAGAAATGGAAAAATGATACCTACATATCTGTACTGGACACCCCACAGGGAAATGTAAAAGCAGACCCTTACTGCACGCAACACATGAACAGAGCCTGCTGGCAGGAGCTGTAAATTCCTCACCAAAGTCTGTTTCAACACCTGTATTTTCACAGCAAAAGCACTCATTAAAGAGTGATGCCTCCCACTGCCCTCTGGGGTGACCGACTGATGGAGCAAGGCGTGGGATGCCAGACAGTGGGATTTGCTCATCCAAGGCCTGCCTGCTTGCCCAGCCCAGCCCTTGGTGAGCTCAAGCCTACCACATCTGCCAGAGAATCCTCTCTCCTTGGATCTCTGAGTCTCAGAGCCACCTGAAAGATGTGATACAGAGACAAGGAATCAGGAAAGTTGGCTGCACCTGCTTGGATGCTGCTGCTTAGGGTGCAAGAAAAATTCAGAGCTACCTAACCAAGACTCACTGAAGTCCCCTGTATTACTATTTTCTGCAAGGCTAATGAATCATTTGAGTTGAGGTGAACCACATTCAGAAATAAAACAGAATAATAAAACATACCAGAGCACTACATGATTATGACCTAATACTTTACCAATGTTAAAATATGTTGCATTATGTAAGAATCCTTTGATGTTTGATCCATGAGCAAAAATCCTGCTCTCCTGGAAGCAAACTCTCATGTTGACTGCAGCAAATTATTAGCCAGATGTGGCACCCCTCATTCCTCTTGAGGAGTCCTAGAAACAAACCAGCTTAACAGAGGCCCTTTGGGGAGTATATGGCAACTGAGGTATGTCCAACAAAATCTGGGCTACCTGGTGGTCTTTACAGAGACCAACACAACCACAGAAATAGACAGCACCCTAGCAAATCTCAAATTCACGTGGCAAATTAAACAAAACTGATGGATTTCCCAAAGCAGTGGGACTGGTGCTAGCAACACAGGGAAAACTGACCCCAGCAAGATCTGCAGAGAACCCAACATGAGCTTCTCAAGCTGGAGGACAATCCCTTCTTGAAATGCCTTCCACAAGAGGAGCAGTTTGGCCCAGTAAGTTATACACAGATATATATATATCTGTGTGTCTATCACAATATATCTATTGAGAAAGAGATATATTATCAGATATCAAGAAATCTGGTGCTCTATAGTGGCCAAAACTATTCAGCTGGAAAGTCCTGGCCCCTGCATGAAATGCAATTTGAATCAATCAGCAGTACAGCCCAGTAAACACTGACCACCACTGGCCATAAACCAGTGGCTGTATGCTTTTCTTACACTATGTGAATGCAGGCTATGCACCTCATCAGTCTCGCAGAGCCCACGTGACCACCAGCAAGAAAGTAAACTGGCCTTTACTTCATGTCACACCTTGTACTTCTAGTGCCACAAGCTAATTCAGGTGTCTGACAGTCACCCTGGAAATGACATCAGCACTGCTCATACATAAACAATGCAGACTCTGGTGCAAATTCAAAATTCACTTTCCATCCCCCATACCACTCTCTGGAAAGACCCTTCCCCAGACAAGAGCTGAATGGTGGTACAGACACAGCCTCGTTGCTGGAATGGAGCTGTGTCACATTGTGGTACACCAAAGCCCAGCAGAGGGATGTGATCTCCTGACCTGCAGAGCACTGTGAGATCACAGAATGGTTTAGATTAGAAGGGCCCTTACAGATCACCCCCAACTCACCTGCCATGGCCAGGGACACCATCCACTATACCAGGTTGCTCTGATCCCCATCCAGCTTGGCTTTGAACACTGCCAGGGATGAGGCATCCACAGCTTCTCTGAGCAGCCTCTTCCAGTGCCTCACCAGGCTCACTGTAAGGCATTTCTTCCTAATATCTAATCTAAACCTACATTCTTTCAGTTTAAAGCCATTTCTCCTTTTCCTACCACTACTAAGAGGGACTAAAAAGTTCCTCTCCAGCATTCTTGTAGGCTCCCCCCAGATACTGGAAGGATCACCATCTCCTGAACCACAGAGCATCAGCAGCTCCTGACACACAGGAAGGCAGGACGAAGATGCCATCTCTCCTGCACCAGCCTGTGCTGCCACTGGTGAATGCAGTCTGGACAGCATCTCCACTCCTTACTTGCCTAAATACTAAGCCACCCCGAGAGGAAAGCAGCCTTTCAAAGTATCTGCAGCCCACTTTGTTCCGCTCATAAATATACATTACCTACAGCAATGACTGTGGGGAAAACCTCATGATGCTCAGATTCAGCTCACACAGTCTCCTTGAATGTTTTTCTTCAGGCAAGGAGGCTTGGGGGCAAGAAACTAGTGTGTGAACTGCATCCCCTGGAAATGCAGAGGGGAAAAGCAGAACCCAGCATGTGGCACGTTTCTCCCAGCTGCTCCGCTGCCTGTGCTGGAGGAATGCCAGCAGACCCACCACGCTGACCCGGCACCGAGGGGGCCAGCTGTGGCTGCAGGAGGATGAGGGGATGAGGCTTTGGCACACGTGCACACCAGCTGGCACAGGAGAGCTGCGTGCAGGAATAGCCCTCGCCTCAAACTCCTGGCATCCTCCCACCCAGCCACAGGCCCACGGGAGGGATGTGCTGCCCCAGCTCTGGACGAGGTGTGAAACAGTCCATGAAGCTGCCGCTCCCCACAGCTGCCAAAATCCCTGGCTGCCCACCAATGCTGTGCTCCTGCTCACTGTACGTGTTATCAGGCAGTAACAGATGTCCTCTAATAACAAGCTTATTATTGGACTTAGCAGATAAAAAGGGACATGTATGCTGGGTCAGAAGCTTGGTGGTGAGCTTTCTTCCACAGCCCACCTTAAAATATCTCTCCCCATACCTGAGCTACAGGCCTGTCTCCCTTCATACGAAGGATGAGATTTAACATTTATTTTAAAAGTCAGCTTTATTTGCTCTGAGAGGACACGCATCTGCGTGCTGCCAGTTATTTTTCCACTTGCGCTGCATATCTCTCAGGCTGTATTTGAGACAAACCAGATTTAGAACATACCAGATTAGGAAAACTCATTTGACTTTCTCTGCTGCCAGCTCCACTGAGTGAAAAGTAAACCTTTGCCACAGGACATTGCAAGCAGAAATTTTTAAAATGTACTCCTAAGTCAGGGTCATGGTTTGAAAACCCAGCTCTTCTCAAATAGCTCAGAGGTAACCTCTGGAGATTTCAGTGGAGTCAGCTGGGGAATAAAGGATTTATGCCAATGGCCACGGAGACCTGCCACTGTACAGCCGTATCCTGCCACTTGGACTTGACATCAGCAGCAGGCCATAGCTCCCCAGCCAAATCAATAGGATTAGTCAGAGGAGAAAAGCGTTTTTCCACAGGAGAAAAAAAGGAGCAAAGGTGTCTTTCATTTACATTCACTGCACACCACAGTTTATGTTATATATTAACTATTTTTCATTGTATCGATGAGATTAAATTTGGGGGAATGGGGTCCTGATCTGAATAAATGTGTAATGCCGTTGGGGAAAACAGATGGCAACTACAGATCAGAAATCATAAGGAATCCAGACTAATGCTGTCAAAGGAAAAACAGCTCAGTTCCAGGAACTGTTAGCGGTGGAGCCCCGGGAGCTCCTCTCTGTGCCGGTGAGCATCACCCAAGGCTCTAAGGAGAGCAGCTCACATGCTCCACCATCGGCCTTGACACCTCCAGGGGTCAGCTCGAGTCACTAAGCATTGCGACGGTGCGCAGAAGGCACCGGCACTGGGATGCAGGCAGAGCCCTGCAAAGGAGCGCATCTCCTCTGCCCATCCCCTCTCAGGCTGGGAGTCACTGGCTGCGGACGCCTTCCAGCACACTCCCTCCCTTGTGCCAGCGCAGCCCGCTTGGCCAGCAAGCCGAGGGACAGAGCCAAGTCTCCACCTCCGCCGTCTCGCTCGCTCCCGAGGGGAGCAGCCGGCTTGGCCGCCGGCTTCCCTGCGCCTGGCATCCCGCACGCGGGGCTGGCAGCGGCGGCCCAGCCGGGTCGGGAACTCCCCCTGCCATCTGCCGCCCTGCAGCTGAGTTCCAGCTGGCCGCGCTCCGGCCGCAGCCGCGGGCTCCTAATGGCTCCCTGGCAAAGGCAGCAGGGGAAGGTACCAGCGGTTTGGCTTTTCGGGTTAGGGCTCTCCCACGTCTCACCGTCAAAGGGATTCGCGTTTCTTTCCCTATTTCTGCGTCTCTCTCGGGCACTTCATGCAGTTCCTTCAGTTTTTCAGCTACCCCTGTACCTGAGGGTGGAGCTGCTAAATCTGATGGAGTGCCTACTCAGCTTATGTGATTATTTTGCTTTTTTTCGTTTATTATTTGTATTCCAGCAACATATGAAGGCCTCCGGCAGGACGAGGGATTGTTCCCGTTGGTTCTGCCTGCCTGGCCTCTCAACCAGTAGGTCTGGCCTGTCTCCTGCTTTTTCAGGAACCGGGAAGGGCCCATATAAACTTTAAGAGTGTTACTTCAGAGCAAAAACTGATGCTAAAAAGGTCAGAAAAGGTGTCATTCAATGCTCCCATACTGCCTGTGGGAATTAATATCAATAGTCAAATGTTTTATTAGCAGAAAGCAGTAAGCTCTGTTACTGACAAAAGTTTTATCAGGAAATTCTTGGATACAGGTTTGTTACCAGCATCCAACATAAAACCCAAGACCCTATAATGCACAAGACACTACAAATGAAATATTCACACCAGTGCTCAGCTTCTGCTTTTGCCTAGGACCTGCCTGGTTACTTCTGCTGACTCCTCTGCCAGACATTATCAAGTAGAAGAGTGCCTGCCTTCTGCAGTGTATGTGTACCACATGCATACACCTCCCCCTCTCTCACACACACACTGCCATTCACCTTCTCCCTAATCAAATCTCTGTGAAGACCATCCATCAGCCCCTATCATTTATCCTTCCCACACACACCAGCTCACAAAACAGAATTATTCTTGTTAACATTCATTCCAATAATGAGAAATCCCTGCTGGTTCATCATCCAGTGGTACAAGTCTTTGCACTCACAGGCTGACATCTCTATCATCCTCCAAACTGCTGCCCTGGGGTACAGTAATCTCTTACAGACTGGTCTCCAAGCAGAGGAGAGGCACGTTTCTCAGTACCAAACCTAAATTTAAATCTCTTTCCCCTTGAGCTGCTGGGGCTTCAGTATCTTTTTCTCCTGCATGGAACCTAAAATCAGCTATGATGCCTCATTGGTTAGCTAACTGCTTCTGTCCTTTGGGATTTTTCATATGCTGTTGATAAAAGAGCCAGTGAAAAATATATCCATTAAATTCTTGGTCTCTGCTTGCTTGTTTCTTTTTCTGCAATGCTTGCAATAAAAAAAAAAAAANATGCAGAAATATATCACTCAAATGCACAGCACTTGGTATCTGGGCTGAGGGATTATAATCAGCCAGTTCCTAAGGCTCATCACAGGTGCCAGTCTGGCTCTCTTGTAGCCAAGCATCAGGTGAGCACCATGTATTGTCTGACTCAATGCAGGAGGAGGAGCAGCAACACAAACTCGTATTTATACAACAGGTCACCACAACTCCTGACTGGTGAGGGAAATGTTAACAGATTTTGAATGATTCTGAATCTCATTCATTCCTGGGGGTGTCTTCTAAAATTTTCAAGGATGACAATTAAGACACATCTCAGTAATTGTTTTCATGACACTGTGACCTCCACTGGATCTTGACCTCCAATTTACTCTACATCAGCTTCCCAGCAACTGTTTCGCCACCTCCCAGAGCTCAGATGAACTGGTGACTTAGAGGGACTGGCTTCCACATCATTACCAAGATGGTGTCATCGAGTGCTCTCCCACCCCCTCCCATGTGGATCATACCCACAACCCTTCCAAATATATTTTTCTCTTCTTTTGTTCGCTGTAAAACTAAAAGCCATTTTTTACTAATACTGCACGCTTTGGAGATCACATCTTTAAGAATGTGTATTCCTTGCCTCTCCTTTTCTGTTTCCAACCTCTTTAACTGGCCCACAGTAATCTCACTCTGCCCTCTTTGTAGCTTCTACATGGATTACAAGAGCTCTTCAGCTCTCTTCCAAGCCTGTAACTGCCAAGGCTGCCGCACCCAATCTCCAATCCCCCGCCACAGTTAGGATGTGGAGAAGGATGGATGTTACTGAACCACAGTTGTTTTGGGGACTCTTTTTCATGACAATGGGACAAATTCTTTGTGTTAACATAGTGCAGACTGGTGCTGTCAGCATGCTCCAGCTTTCCTAGGACACAAAGTACATACCACCAAAGAAACCTTTAAGGCCAAGAAGTCCTTGTGCAAAAAATCATCATTTTCAGCCTTTCCTTTGCAAGCTTCCCCTCTCTTTCACATCTGTTGGCTTTTCTGTATGTATGAATTTATCATTTTCTCACCCCTTGAACAACTTGTTTGGATCACAAGACTCTACCCATACCAAATGCTCACCCTGATATTCAAATTCTCTCCATAAATTCCAGCCAATTTTTAAAAGTTAATTAAAGAAACTGGTTTATGATATTAACAAGGGCATGGGGAAAGCCCTGCTTACCCTCATCAAAGTTCCCTTCAGCTGCATGAAATCTTGGCCTTCCCCTGCACAAGTTTTGGGACTATGGTTACGGGTGAGCTCTTCAATTGCCTCACCTGAATACTAATTTATTACTCAGAGCAGCAAATACATCCCATGCTCCTCTCAACAGGGGAGATGTCACTCCAGCCCTGCCACTGCATCCTTCAGTGCTCAGCCAGTCTGTCCCATGGTAACTGAGTCATCCCTGTGGAGGAGCAGGCACGTCCTCACTGAGGCTTCACACATTATAACCAACCCTCAGCCTCTTTGGAATCCTCCTCTGTTTGAGCACTCTGCAGCTCTTCTTTCCTCCTCCTCTGCCCTCATCTTAAGTGATATCCATCCTGAATGCCCTTGGATTCCCCCCATTTTCCAGGATTTATTAAGTTCTTCCCTCCACCTCAAATTTTAATACTGCTTCTCCATTTCTTAAACCAGTGAATAACCTCTCTTATCTCTGTACAATTAACTTCTAGTCAAATGAAGTCTGATACCAGCTAGTGGGGATCCCACACAGAAGTACAGCAGACACCATAACCACAGCAGTCTGGAGCAGAAAAGAATACTGTCCTGAGAAAGAAGAGGTGCAAAGTTTTAAAATGCCCAACACTTCAGAGATTGAGATAAAGAAAAATACTGAGTAGAACAGGGAAAAAATAAGATCCTATGGTAAGAAAGGGAAAGGGAATACTTGATGAGTATGCTGCCTGACAAGAACACAGTATCCAGCATGACCCAGACTGCCTTTATTCCTTTTACATTCTCATATCTCACTTGGCACCAGTGTCTGGTTAAATAGGAAGGAAATGAGAAACTCTGGAAAACTGCAGAAAAATTAAGCAGGCTTCACGCATACCTGGCTATGGATTTTTATAGTGTTAATTAAGAGGCTGCCGAAGAGTTCCAGGGAGGAGAAAATATTTCCCATAATGTCTGAGAGTAGAAGTTAACAAGCCTGCTGGGATCTTTTTAGCCCCTGCAGAGCTAAGGCTTCAACATTATTAAATGGCTGTCGCATTGAAAGTACGGTGCAACATAACTCAACACACAACAGAAAGCACAGGATGCTGAAATGGGGGATGACTTTAGATTACACCGCAGAGTAATTCAATTTCAGGACAGGTGTTTGCACGTGACTGAACAAGATACGACTGTGGAAAACAATAAAGGTACCCAAAAGAAGAGAGAAGACAAACATGCAGTCAGGGCTCTCAAACAGCAAAAACAGCGTCAAAGGAAACCGCATGCTTCAAGACACGGTGGTTCAGTGAGATCACCCAAGCAGATGAGCTATCAAAAACACAGACACTACAGAAGCAGAGAGACGCTTTCCCTGGGTGGTGGTACCCCTCAGGAGACATGGTGTCTGCTGCCAGTTTTTAAGCACATAGTTGGTGACTTAGGAGTTGTTAGCCACCAAGGCTACAGTGACACGAGTTACTTACTGCTCCCAGCTCACTCGGGTTACATCCAAAAAGCTTATCTTAAAGCCTTTCCCTATGCAAGCAGCAGCCATCTCCCACTGCAACCAGTGATCAAAAGGATTATGCTGTATTTGATGAGTCTTTAAGGTGTACATTCTAGGTTTGCTTAGAATTATTTCACCAAGCCTAACCCTTAAAATACATGCATGTTAAGAGCTGGAAGACTGCTAGATTTTTAACAATACAAACCTTTAGAATATTTGGAAAAGACCTATTCTTAGTCATTGCCATGCATAAACGCATGACACAGCATGCAGAAACTAATATCAACCTTTCTTTTTACTCTCTAGGGCATTTTTCTTTAAAAACCTAAAAAGCAATACCAGGATGTTGCTTTCTGACCAAAAAAACCCAAAAACGTTTCTGTTCCTTTTCTTTCCCCAGTATCAACAGAATGGTTGCTGACATCCTAATGCATTCTCCAAGTGAGCAAGGTCTTCCCTGACTTCAGTAAAGGTGCTAGGTGTGCACTTAGCAAACAGAATTGCATGGAAAGTGACCCCAAAATCCAATAATATGAACACACATGAATGAGCAGAGAAAAATTGAGACTGTTCCTCGCTGTTGCCCACCCCTAATCAGTGGTATATAACATGACATTCACATATCTACCAACTTAAACAAAGTCTTCCTATATGAATCAGGCATGATGTGTATAGTCTACAGCAATTTGTACAAACAGAGAATTGGAAAAGATTTTCCAAACATCCTGTAGCTGGCACAGGACTCCAAGTCATGATGGTTTTATGCACCACTAACTGAAATATCTAGTTCAAAGTGACCTAGATGATTTGAGTAGGAAAAAAAAAAAAAAGAAAAGAAAAAAAGACACTCATTATGCTAATTACTGCTCAAAAAACCCCAAACTGCCCTCATTCATCATCTTTCTCATGACACATGCAGCTTGCCCAGCCCAAACAATACACAGAGATTTCATTATGTCAGCTTAAAAAAACAGACTAACCAGTCACAACACTGAAATCCAGCGTCTGGCACAGAATCTTGATGCCCCAATGCCCCAAGTGCATAACCTATACTAGTACTTAGAAAACCATGCAAAGAACTACACAGTGCAATCAAAATTCAGAATGACCACAACCAGTTAACCTCTCTTACTATACGGACAATTTCACTAGCAAACAATCATAGTTCAATGATTTAAAGCAAGCAATTTTTAATGCAAGTAGAAAAGCAGTGCTTGTATGAAAGAGGTTGTTAAGTCCTTGAATGGCTTACAATTTTGCACAATTTCTTGAAATTCTGTTCAGTACCAAATCCCACCACTAAGAGATTTTCTTAGGCAGGAGAGACTTCATTTTTGCCCCCTTCAACAACCTACAGGATATCAAGCAGCCATTTACACTCTAAATGGAACAGTAATGTCACAGGGTTTGGGCACTTTCTCTGTTCTTCAAGTCTCACACGAGGAAAGGGAAACAACAACATATGAAATGGTAAACCAGGCACCATCCAGCCACATATCAGAGAAAATCATTCACACTCAGTGATCTGCCAGAACCGTAAAGAGACCAAAAGTTTGACTCCTCTGGGCTCTAAACATCTTCCTCTACACCACATCTCCCACCAGCTGCAGCACATTCCTGCCTTGCAAGATGTGAACCCAATGCAGAAAGTAAACTCCCTTCAAGGAGATTCCAAGCCGCAGAGATGCTGCTTGATCATCAGGCACTGATGAGCAAAGATGAAGTGATCTGGTCACTGCTGGAGGTGGCAGGAGTAGGCCAGGTGTCAAAAGGCCAGAGGTCAAAAGGAAAACTCATCATTGAATGTCTGTTTATTCCACACATGCAGTATCTGAATGAAAGTGACAAAATCTCATAGCAAAATGTTCAACAAAGGTAGATCTTGCCCTGCCTCTCACTTCCTCCCCTCCCTGCTCACACCATCATGGTAGGACCATGTACCATGTTGGAAAGCCCCAAGCAAGAGCATCACAGTCACCCAGTGAGGGCTCTCTTACGGTGCTAGCAGCCAGTTCCAGCACCAGGCAGACTCCCTGAAGGCTCAGGCCTGGGAACAGAAAAAAAAGGAGAACCCTGGCAGAGCACCAGAGGCACAAACAAGGAGGAAAGAGGGGAAAAAACTGCACTCAGGGCTGATCAGGGATTTGCAGCCAATGCCTTGGGACAGACTGCAGTTCTTGCTCCAGCTGTAAACGCCCAGGAACAAGGACTGCTTTTTTGCCCTCCTGCAAAGCATTTTAACACACACACACAGGGAGCCTTGGCCAGATGGAGGGCTACGAGGCAGTGGCAGGCAGGAGAGACAGCCTGTCATACAGCAGCACTGCTGACGTTTAGTGATGAACAGCAATGCGAGCTACAAGGTGGTCTTTCTTTCCACCTTCCAGTTAGCCCGTTGGATCCTGTTAGCCGCCTGCTTCTTATCAGACTTTACAGCTCCCCCTCACCACTACTCAATTCCATCATGCCGTCACTTAACTTGTGCATGTAATTTAAAGCCAGATAGACGGCGGGGAAATTGCTTCCTCTGAGGCCCCTACTAATTGACCCCTATCCACAGAGCTCAGCAGTCTTCCCTCAACAGCGCTCGCACGCGCTGCCACAACACCAAGTGCAAGTTCGGAGGTTGCCAGCGCAGCCTCTCTCCCCTGTGGCAATGCCATATGGTGTTAAGGCTTTCAGGATCAGACGCCGTTCCCGCTGAAATCAATCATCACCACCTATCCCTGGAGAAGGCCATCTCAAAATCCCACTGGCTTGAAATGCAACTCGGCGAGGTGCCTCGGATTTGGAGGCTGGTATTGACTCAGTCAGGTTGGTATGCGATCGCTCACTTTAATAGCGCACATATCAATTAGCTGGGCTATTACAAAGGGAGCAAGCGGTGCCCGCTATGATGACAGCATGCCTAAACAGCTGATATTTCACATTTGGCTGGACCCTTCAGCCCCTGCCAATGCAAGTCAGCCTCTCTGCCTGACTTTGCTGTCATGCTAATGAAAATGAGGACTGGGGCCACTGAGATTCATACACTGAATGGGGTTCACTTCAAAGAGAGAAGGATGTAAACTATCGTCAGGCACCTAATTGTCATAACCTGCAGCAGAAGTTACAGGCATGTACACCAATCAAAGGAAAATAAGTAGTCTCTATGGGTAAATAAAGATTATGTCTCTTTAAATCGACTGTAAATCTGAATGAACACAGAATATACATACACAAGTAGGCAGCGTGCAACATGACGTCAATCTGATTTTTATAGATTTATTATTGCCGTACATAAAATTTCCTAGTAATAATAACATTCTATGAAAAATACTAGAGCATTGGGACACTTTTAATGTGAAAATAGTACAAGAAAAGTAGGAAAAAATAATTCAAGTGTTTTTAAAAAAATGCTGGGCGAGAAGCATTCCATTAAAAATGCAAGGGTCAGGGACTGGAAACCATTCACATGAATCTGTCTTCATGTACTATCTTTGAGAGCTATATCCTATGCCTTCTTTGCACCAGTAGAAGAGATTTAAAGGAAAAAGAGAGAAATGGTTTTTGTGGGATCAGCCAGTTTACGGTTTATTGGTATTTTTCTAATTTTTTATTTGTTTTTAAACATGGTGCCACCCTCTGCCAGAAATCACCCCTGAAATTTGCAGCTGCTGATGAGCACAATTCACGAATCATGTAAGCGTGTAGTGGAATGTGATCCCCTCAATCCTTGGTGCATTTCCATGGGAGCGTGCCTACCAAGGTGCCAGGGGATCATCCACGCAGAGCAGTGGATTCCCCAGGAGCACAGGCCAAATGAGCCACTCCAGCCACTCACTCTGCAGGGAGGCTGCTCCTGCCCACCCCCGACACCAACACTGCTGCCACAGTGCCCTCGTGTAGGCCCTATAACCCTCTGGCACCCTTCCAGCTGGTGGCCATACAGCCAGAGCACTGCTGGTGCATTTGTGCTGTAAGCCTTCTGTCACTTTATTAGTGAAAATAAATTTTTCATAAAGAATAAAGAAGACATACAGAAAACAACCATATAAGCTAGTTATTCTTCCTCTCCTACTGACAAACCACATTTCTGTAAAGAAATTAGCCACATCCTGTGACAAAACTTTGTGATGGGCCATGACCTGCAGAGAAGTGATGCCTTACTGACAGCTGGAAAGACAAACCTGTTTGCTTCGAGTCACAGTACAGCAGCAGAGGAGCTTTTGTGTTTATGTATCTGATGGAGCACAACAGGAGAGAGTGAGAGGGGCAAAGAGAGAATGAAGAAAAGAAGTGAAGGCAGGTGGTTATGAGAGCACACAAGTGGCTAATTAAACCATGGGTTTTACTAGTCACAGTGGTTAAACAATTTTAACGGGACGCATTCTCATAGCACGCCTGAAAAGTTTCTAACACTACCGAGCACCTTTGTCAGGAGCCAAGGGAGTTCTGGAAAAGTGCTCAGAGATGCACACAAACCCATAGGAAGATCTGATATGTACAAATTCGTTTCTTCCAGAGATAGCTCACTTTCTGCACAAATCGATAAGCCATCAGAACCTATCATTTATCACAAACATTAAATCCCAGCAGCCCCCTGGTTTGCAAGCCTAATGAGGGAACCTGGCACACAAAGGCACTCTCAGTGCTAAGTCGTGTGGGGGGAATTCTCCACGCCTCTGGTTCAGGGAATTTCTTTTAGGCTGTACTCATCATTAACAGACAAGGGTGTTAGCAATCCTTGTTGCAAACTTGCTACAAAACCAACGAAGGCATATAATTGAGAGAAACAAGAGCTGAAAACCCAGTCTAGGTTCTATCCCCTGGGAAGTCCATCCTGGTTTTTGCATTAGTGATGCTGGGTAACCATTCACAAAAACAGAGCTAAAAGGATGCAGAGCTACAAATTAAACTTTCAGCAAGGACAGTTCACTCTTGCAAGAAGGAATTAATTAATTGTTTTGATTAGGCTGGTTAGGAAAGAGTTAATGCTCTCAGCCAAATGTCAGTTAACCCCAAATGTTGCTTTTGTCCCATGGCAGTGTCAATACCAACACTATTATCTCAATTTATTTAACACAGAACAAATTAATTGGCTCTAAGTGTTGCTTTTTCCCTGGAATCCCTCATCCCATTTCTTCTTGGAGAGAGCTCCTGCGAGCAATGAGCAAGGGAATAAACTGCTATGCAAACATGCACAGGCATACACACACACACAGAGGGAAGTTGCAATTTCTCACTTAGTTGCTGATTTCTGTGACTACAAATCTTGGTGTCACCCACCACACACTACTCCTCTGTACTAAATCCATCATCCTTGACACCTTCAGACACATCTGAGATGTGTGTCGAACCAGCAACACTATAATTTTAATAATGACAAGGGATTAAGTATGATTACTAGTCTTTTCTCTCACTTGTTTCCTTCCCCTAACGATACCATCCAATTGCCATTTTCCTCACGGTTGTGTATTTTGGTTCCCATTGTCTGTCGTACCCAGTACAATAACCGAAATGTCTGCGACACGGGATCTGCCTGTCTCTCGTACGTCTAGCAAAACTGAAAACCTGTTGTTACAGCTTTGGGGAACACAATACATTGTCAGTTCCGAGGAAGCGTTGTAAAAATAACCGTACATACAGTTCAGTCAGAAATCAGTTCAGTCATACCTGTACTATTCTTCCATTGTGTTTAATACACCACGAGCAGGTTAATTCAAGAAAGACATTGCCACAGAGATCATTTGGGTGCATTTCACCTACTACTGGGCTCCATGGCCCGTTGTCTGTCTGGGACAAACTGCTACAAGTCAACCTAGAGATGAACTTGCCATTGCTTTCCCTGAACTTCTGACAGTGAGAGCCTGATGTTCAGCTAAAACTTTCCTTTTCCCACCTCCCCGTTCCTACAAACGGCCCCGAATCGTCATGATTGCCATTAAAAANCACCAGACAAAGACATTGGTTACTTAGCTATGAAAAAAAAAAAAAAAAAAAAGAGAGAGAGAGAGAAAACAGAAAAAAAAAAAAAAAAAGAAAAAGGAAGGAACCAGAGAGTCTTATGGAAACAGCACGGCAGGTAAACCAGGTTAGCATCGTTCCGAAACAGCCACGAGCTGGCGGGGCGGGGACCGCCGCCCCCCGGCCGTCCCTCCTCGGCCCGGGGCCGGGGGCCAGCG